>CAOLHI010002496.1:65000-252202 GCA_948474755.1 Ctenosaura bakeri
ATAAAAACTAAGAACTGCTAATATTTGTAGAGTACAAGGATACAAAGGTGCAGATGGATGTATTTGGGAAGTGGAGAGAGAATAAAACTCTAAAATTCTACTCTTGCACCCAAGTGGGAAGGCAACTTCCATTCAAAATGCTTCTGGGATTGGAGGTAAAAAGTTCAGATCAGGAATTTTGCTCGAGCTTGTGTGTGAGTGTTTTATGGACTGTCACTTTGCATGAGGTTAATCAAGTTTGAGGAACATTCCTTTCTTACCAGCTGAAGGCAAGCACTATATATGCAAGTATATAGTGGGTGTTAATTACATTTATTGTATATAAAAAAAAAGTCTAAACAGAAATTTGTGAATATAGAGTATTTTCACAGCATATTCAGTATGTGTTGTATTTAACTGCTTACATTCCTTATGTTGGAATAACACCTGTGGCCAAAAGAACAATGAAAACTACAATGATAAGGAGAATCACTACAATAATTATGATCATTTTCGTGTTTTTCCACCACATCTTCCTTGAAATCTTTGTAGTAGTTTTTTGGAAACCATGAGCCTGAAAGCAGATTGTAAAATGTGAAAATTAATAAACATCTACAGATAATAATCTGAAACTTTTTTAAAAAAAGTTAGATGGAAGCTATTTTGTCAGAGAAAACTGATTTATACACTAGATCTATAATTAATTTGCTTCATTTTTCTAATACCTAACAATATTTGATAAAATTCAGACTTCAAAAAATGATTTTATCGCACTGACCTCACCATTAGACTGATGGAGGAGAGGGAGAAAGAGAATTGAGGCAGGGAGCCTTGAATATTTGCTGCCCTTGTGTAAAGTATGGATGGAATTGCTTAATGGCTTTGGGCATCTTTTCAGTTTTTCCAAAGCAGGAAAGACCTAGATCATTGCTTTTTCCTAGGAATATTTGGAAATGGAAATTTTAAGAGTCTGGATCCTCTGAAATGGTCTGCTGGCCGCTTCATTAGCGATATCTGTTGCCCTGATTTTGGCAGATGAGGGCCATGCTCCCATGTGAGCTAGTTGGGCTTGTCTTTATGTGGAGATTTGTAGCCTTTCTACTAAAGGACATTCTGCAGAGAGTAAATATAGAATTACCGCTGTTTCAAGATCATCGCTTCGGTCAGCCAGTTCAGACAGTCGCTCTTCTCTTTTCAAGACCTTTTCAATATTTTCAGTCATGACATTTTTCACATCGTCCACTTGAACTTGAAGTGTAGAAATAGCAATGTCACCATGTTTCTGGTTATATTCCATCTGTTCAGGATAGAGTTCATTTTATTCAATATGCATTGTTTGTCAATCCCCTCCTGGATATTTTCAGTTTAGATCCCCGTCAGTGTTTTACTGAAAGTTGTGCTGGTGAGTTAAATATAGAGTATTGTCAAGTGCATACTAAATTACTACTTTGTTTCCACAAGACCGTTCTGTATTTTATTCCTAGGTTTCTGTCCTGCTTTTCAACTACAAGAATTCCTAGAGCAACTCACAATTCAAAAAGTTAACTGCAATTATAATACAGACCAGTAAAACCAAAGACAGGATTAGAATACAATTTGTTTACTGGGCTGTTATAAATCCTGTGTGTAATAATGGCACTTAACATTCTTATTTCAAATTTCCATCCTGCTTTCCTAAAATATCCAAAGCAGTTTACAGAATTCAACAAAAACCTGCTAAGTGTAAGAGCAATGTAAAGCCATGTGAGACAAAGCAGAATAAATATCCATTACTCATTTATCTTACAGTTCAGGGAGGTAATTCAGTTTTCCGTCTTTATAGTTGTTAAAAAAAAAAAAAAGCTTGAAAGCAGACAAAGCAAAAGAGACAGAAAAAAACATTTTAAACTCTTAGCCAGTTCTGTACATAGTGATGGCATTTTTTCCCCCTGATTGGATTAGATCATGTCCCACTTGTAAATGCTTGGCAAGATTTTTTCAGAGGTTTGCTTTGCCTTCCTCTGAAGTTGAGAGTGTGTGATGTGCCCACTGTCACCCAGTAGGTTTCCATGGCTGAGCAGGTCAGACCCTGGTCTCCAGAATCATAGTCCAAGAAGGAAACCACTACACTACACTGGCTCCAAGAATACAAAAATATTCGTAGAATATAAATTTATATTCTTTGGATTATTTGCATCATTATTAGGTGGCCACCAGAGGTCTCTCAAGTACTTCTCATGGTAAAAAAAGCAATGCAAAAACAAACTCCACATGAGATTAAAGGTTGCTCCCAGCAGTCAGTTTTGATCCTGCAGCATTGCCTCAAGCACATTTTTCCATGCATCATGATCTTTGATTTGAAATCCCTTATTTTCCCATGCTGGTTCACTTCAGTTTTCTTTCTGGAAAAAAAATTATTTGGGATGAAAGATGTAATGGTCTTTGATTAGTAGTAAAAGTCCTCTATTTGGGAAACACCTGAGCTGCCCCAAGGGAACAGAATATGTAAATAATGCTCAAGCTGCAAGACTGACTATTTATGTGTCAGGAAGCTGCCATTTGTTTTACACTGAGATTTAATTCTGTACACTATTTGTGAGCATGTAAGAACATTAATATTGGATGGAAGATATAAGCAAACCCTTGCAAAATCAAACACACATTGTAACCAATACATAGAGTTTACATTCAAATTACAGACACAGGAATGGTAAAACTGGCTTAAGTAGAATTTTCTTCAAATGACCAGAACAATTTTAGCCCTCAGTTTCTACTGTGACATCATTATCTGTGATATGAGGGGCTAAAAAGGGACAAAGATGATTGAACACAATTTAATTGGTCAACACACTTGAGACTGAACAAGAGATTGCATGAAATCACAGCATAAAAAATATACTGTCTTTTTGGTTGCCTTCGAAATGCTAATTGCAGTTT
Source organism: Ctenosaura bakeri (assembly GCA_948474755.1). Classification (NCBI taxonomy): domain Eukaryota; kingdom Metazoa; phylum Chordata; class Lepidosauria; order Squamata; family Iguanidae; genus Ctenosaura; species Ctenosaura bakeri. The sequence continues at coordinate 67,896 of CAOLHI010002496.1, forward strand.
GCATGCTAAACATGTAGAAAAATTAGCAATTCAGGCATTTCACATCCCTTACTCTGCAAAGGAGATGGGGAAGAACTGATTAATTGCCATAGATTTAGTTGAAATAAATACCATTCTAGTTCAACAGTGAAGCAGTTCAACAAGAGAGCCAATTATCTAGGAAATGGCAGTTTTCAGGCTAGACAGACATCAGCTGTGGATGCTTAGGCTTGGGATTTCTTGCATGGAGCTGCTCTGGCAGATCTTCCTCCAACTCTGTGGGAGCAAGACTTGGTCATACTTGGATTAGACCCACTGAGCTAAATGGAGCTTTAAGCTGGTCATGCCTGGAGTCCTATTGATTTCAAGGAATATCCTACAACAAAGTGTAGGTGCGAAGTCTGTAGTGGTGTATAGAACTATAGCAGAAAGAACTTGTGAAAATTGGGGATTTCTCCCCTTTTGTGAGTAGAAGTGGTTTTTGATTATACAAGGATACAGACTTAGCATATATAATAGCATATGTAATAATAAACCAAAACTAATTGGAAACAAAATTTCAGACTGTCCAAAGACTTACTGTAGAGTTCTTTTACCATGTATAATAACCTCCCAAATGATACACATTTTCAAAAAAGTTATGATGAGGCATGATGGTCAAAGAAAGTTTTGAAAAAACTGAAACTGTATGCTATTGGATGTACTTACAATAGGGAAATTTTAAAAATGTATAATTGTCAGGGACAGCAAAAATTGACTTAATATCTGTGGGAGTGAATGAAATCCTATTTCCACACATCACCCATCTCTGGTATGTGAGCACTGATGCATTTCTTCTTCAAACTCTTTGTTGTTTTTGACTTCAAAATCATCTTAAGGCACACTGTAGAGCTGAATGTTGCCCTTGTATTGAAACAAGTATTTCTCACATTTGTTTCCTGCCTCCCTTTTCTCTTTCATTTTGTATTTTATTGTTCCATTTTGCACTAATATGGTATTTTGCTGTTGTGTGCCTTCAAGTCATTTCTGACTTATGGCAATCCTAAGATGGACCTATCAAAGGGTTTTATTGGCAAGATTTGTTCAGAAGGGGTTGCCTTTGCCTTCCTCTGAGTTTGAGAGAGTTCACTTGCCCAGATTACCCAGTTGGTTTCTGTGGCTAAGTGGGGATTCAAACCCTGGTCCCCAGAGTCATAGTCCAATGCTCAAACCACTACAATGCTCACAGTACAGTGCTCAAACCAGTACATCACACTGACTCATCCTGATATTATATCCCAGAAATGCTCTAAAAAGTGCAATAAAATGAGGTAGTTAATATAAATGACCCTGATTTCTTAATCTCTCTCAATGATTCTTGAGAATAAGTAGCAACAGAGCATGTGAGACGATACTCTTTCCTTTTATAAGCATCTGGTTCTTATGTTGGTGATTCCACTCAAAGCCATTTATTGATTGCCATATTATCACTGTAACACAGGATTCTAAAATTTCATATGTATCTGCCTGATAGACTCAATCAAGGAAGACACATCTCTGAATTTGCAAGACCCAACCAAGGCAATTGGGGATCATGGGACCTAGAGGTCTCTCATACATAGGGTCACCATAAGTCAAAGTTGACTTGATAGCAGTCAACAACAACAAAAGCTGTTGTAAAGCTTCCAGTGAATTTCCCTTCTTCACAAAGTAACTTATTTACAAGAACTATATAACCATACAATACTGTAGAAATCAAGATCTTATTTCACTTCCCAGATGTATGAAAACAGTAAATAGTTTCCAGACTAAGTTAAACTTAGTACTTCAATCCTATTGAAATAAGAAGGAAATATTAGTTATGTGTTAAGTTCCATTCATTTTAATGGGAACTAAGTGGAAGTAATGGGCAGAGTGATCCTGACTTCCAAATCGGTTGGTGAGAGATAGGATATGGTTAATGAAGGGGCAAAGGGAGCACATCTGCCCCAGGGAGGTCCAGTTATGTTGATCTCCGTGAGAGTAAATCACTAAGTCCCAAAATGTGTTTGATGGGATTGAGAAAGCAGCACAGGAGCTGCTGGAGACAAAGCCCATCCATTTTCCTGAGAATCCTCAAATTTGGGGCTTCAGTTACAACAGCCTGTAGCTAGCGTAGTTCATTCCTTGCTCCGTGAGTTTCAATGGGAAAAGCTCCCTGCTCTGTTCTGGCTGGTGTGAGCCAATAAAACTTTGGAACTGGTGTCTGATCTACCACTTTGCTTCCCTGCTCCTTAGAATTGCTTTCCTAGTCTCGATCAAAACCAATGTATGCTTTAATAAAGCCTACTTTGAAATTACAGTCACTACTGTCTTGCTAAGTTCAGACTACATTGGTCATTTTCACTGGAGACTTCAGTTTCAATTAATTTTCAATTTTAATCGTAGTGAATATAAAAAGATTATTTTACCTACAGTTGTTTTAGAAGATCGAGTAGAAGTAAAATAAATGCTTCCCTCTTCTTCAGAGATGTCTGTCAATTTGGATGACGCAGTGGAAAACAATTATTTAACTTTCTAGTTAATATTTTACCACCAGTTTTTCTGGGTAACCCATTCAAACAGAATAGTTTTTCTAGATAAGCTATTCAAATGTTAGACTCAAAATAATTCTGCCACAGAAGGCTGTTTTACTGACAGTCATGTTTAAATGTTTATAAGATCTATAAAGCAATCTTACCCATTTTTGCAGACTCATCATCTGCTTCTTTAGTACTGTTTATTAAGGGCAGTTGCATACTGAAATTTTGCTAAAATCCCTTGAAAAGCATTGACCTCAAAAATACTGAGGACAAATGTGTTTGGGATATCTAGGCATTACTGCCAATTTTCCTGTAAATCTAAAAACATTGTACACAAATCAGTTTTATCTGTCTTTCCACAAGCATAATAATAAATATAATCAAGACACTTGATATGCATAAATATGAATACGGACTTGAGCCAAGAATTTGGTTAAAAAGGTCTCCTGTTTGTGTAAATGGTAATATGAATGACATGGAAGACATAAGTTAATTCAGCAGATCTGGGCTGCAGTTCAGCATGAGGCTGTTAAATCCCATTCAAATGACTGGTATGTGTTTTATCCTTGCATCTCGTTGTGAGCCTCCTGTAGAAGGATGGTCATCATGTGTTGTCATATGTCTAATCTTACATTAAGAATTTGGCCAAAGGCCAAAGCTGGTGTAAAGCACTGTGGCCCTGGGTCCCAGTGACATTATGTGTTGGATTATGGGAGTGGGGTTTGAGGATGATAGATTTTCCCATGTAACTTTACATATACTCCAGCATAAACTAGGGTTGTATGACTCAGAAAATGGCTGCATTCAGAGGTAACAAGAAACAGTGGTTTGCTGCCGGAAGTACAAACAGGTGTGCTCATTGGATATACATGCTCCCTTCTCTTCTCCCCTAGTGTATGAAAGCTTAGGAGATGCATCTGTTTACAAACAAATCAATTGGCTGCTATTTAGTAAACTAGTTTGTGCAAATCAGGATTCCAAACTGTGGTTTGATCTTAGATGTGATGGATTGCCCTGGTAAGACTATGGCTTATCCCTAATACGTATGATGCAAAAGCTTTCAGTTTCTTTTCTTCAGCTACATGTTAAGTGAAGGAGGAAACCTTAAGAGTAAAGCTGATGGATGTTGTTGCATGTAACATGATGTGGTGCTTCATTTGAATGCAAGGAGTGGTATGGAGAGAGAGAGAGATAAATAAGTTGTCTGTCATTTGTAAAAGAGCTGTATTTTGCTATGAACTTTTGTCTAGCTTGAATGTGAGTTTTACAAGCATTTTTTAAAACTTCTGCTGGATTCCTTGCTCAAGGGAAAGAGGTGGGTATATTATTTCTTCCCATACTTTGGTTTCTCATTTTATTAAAAAACTCTTTGAGACAAGCTCCATTTGTCATGTTTTCTGCTAACATGAATTACTACATCATACACATATTTATATATTCAGTTAATGTGTTAGTCAAGAGTACTAACAGACAAGACTTTATTGTACAATTGCTCTGTTTCATGTATAAAAATATTAGATGCAACCAGATGGCATTGCTTTTCCTTTAAACCTCTAATTTTTCCCTTATCACTTCTTCCAACTCTTTTCTTTGCATTAAAAATACAGCAGAAAAGATGGAATGGGGTGCAATGCCTTCTGACTGGTAGCGTTAGAGGTCCTCTGTCCAGAATCACACAGAGTAGTCTTTTGTTAAAGAAGTAATTTGAGGTATGAGGTAGATGCAATGCATTATTCCTGGTTCAGGATCAATCCTATCACATGGCGTCATGCTCACCAGCTGCTATTGCATTGCAATCCATTTCAAATGTGTCCTTTTTCCATGCTGTAAATAATCCATTTATAATTAGCTTTCCTGCAACAATCCAGTTAGCTATGAGAGTGAGGTTTCCTCACACCACTTTGTCCCATACCTGAGCGATTAGCAAGTGTGGTGTGGGCATTCTCAGGTTGACAGTCCCTTAGAACATTACTGTGTAAGTACAGCATAAAAATTTAAAAATTAAAAAAAAACCCATGGACCAATCATGAGGTATGGGGTGGGGAAAAGGATTCGGCACTGACACTGTAATGGGAAGGAAAAAACAGTATGAATGATGCAACTAACCCACTAATGTCGAAAGTGTGTGATAGAAAGCATTAATAACCTGATACCATGGTGGGAATGGTCATAGTGGAATTCCAATGGAACAATGCAGGATTAAGGTATGGTGTTCTATGGCCCTCACTAAGCATGTTTGAAGAGAAAAACAGAAAGGAAAAGGCAAAGCAGATTAACAGTCACCAACTACCCAGGCATATTGAAGAAGCATAGATCTGTAAGTTTTGCCAAGAAAATGGAAATCGTAAGAAAACTGGAGGCTGCTGGAAAAAATAATAATCCTGGGATGCATTTTGAAAGAAGCTTTGAAGCTGTCTCATCAAGATTCAAAATGTTTTTGTTTACTTATGCAAGGCCTACTTGACCTGGTTGTTTCATTTCATATGTGCACAATGTTAGTTTTGAATAAAAAAAGTTTGCTGAAGCATGCTGAAATGCTCTTTTTTTTTTTTTTTTTGGTGGTGTAGGAACATCTCCCTGATTCCATGTTATTTCTACTTCTGGCACCAAAGACCATTTCTGCACTAGACTGTTATAGCGTTATTATTCCACTTTCAACATCCTCTGGAATCCTGGGGTTTGCAGTTTAGGGAGGGACCTTTGAGATCCCTCCCTAAACTGCAAACCCCAGGACTCCAGAGGATGTTGAAAGTGGAATCATCGCACTAGAACAGGCTAGTGTGTAGTTTCTGTTAAAGAAGTAAAGCTTAGGAAACCACTTACTCTGTTAACTGAGGTGAACCTGCACAAATTAAAATGTGTAGCAGTGGGGTGAAGAAAAGGGAGAAGAAACATAGCAGAAGGGGGTTTCCACAAAACTGGTTGTTTTAGGTGTTCCTGAGCTGAGCTTATGATTTGGGGTTGCAATCCCTGGTTTATATGGAATGAGTTTGGGTAAGAATGGCATCTGTGTATGGTGATGGATATTTTACCAGGGAAACAACATCGCCATTGGAGATTATCAGCATAAGGATAATTTTCCAGAGATATTACCAAAAGATAAGGGGGGAGGCCGAAAGAGATTGCAGATTGTAAAGAGGGAGTTGGTGAGGAAATGACACACCCACATTGGACATCACAACTCATCACCCACTCACAAATTCACTGGAAAGTGTGTGTTTGTATATATGTGTGTGTGTGTATGTGTGTATGTATGTATATGTGCGTGTGCATGTGTATACACACACATACACATATGCATTTATTTATTTGATTGATTGATTGATTGATTGATATGTTGGAACAGAAAGCAAGAAAGGCCAAATCATGTTGTAACAAGCAAATGTCACTTGAATCTTGGAAACAGCAGTCACTACAGCCAAAAAGGAAAGAAACAAAAACACCAACCAGCCAACCAACCAAACACAATGGCAAAAACAACAAAACTAAAACCACCACCATTGAAACATATGGCTGTTAGAAGACATACTTAGAAGACATTAAAGAAGCAATGAATTAAAGATCCTATTTCTTCAAACAATTCAAATGGCATTGCACAAACATGATGTCTGTGGTGGCCCACAAGCATATACCTCCATGAATGATGGAGATACGTGAAGCTTGAAGAAAACAGTAATTGTTTTCTCATTAAAAAGAGTCATGAGAACCCCAAAGGATGAAATAATAAATATTTTTTAAAATAATTAAAGTGGACTCTAAGTTAAAACGTGGACTGCTAAAATTGTGGTTTTTACACTGCATACTATTGTTCAAGAAATACCTATAGAAAGCTGGAAGAACAGTAGACAAGCACATTGATATTAAAGTGCCAATTCTAAGCATACTTCTTAGAAAATGTGGTTAGAAAAAAGTTGTTGCTTGTGTACTTCCTTTAAAAAAATTAGATCTACATGAGGTGTGTGTGTGTGTGTGTATACATACACATATACATACATACATACATACATATATATATAGAGAGAGATACACACACACACATACATACACATACATACATATATGTAAGTGCCTTCACGTCAGCTGTTGACTTATGGCAACCCCATGAATTTAATAGAGAAAGGAATACTCACAAGTGGTTTTGCTAGTTCTTTCCTCTGAATATAGCCTCTAGCAACCTGGTGTTAGTTGGCAGTCTCCCATCCAAGTACTAACCAGAGTTGACCCTGCTTAGTTTCTAAGTTCAGATGGGGCCTGGTATCTTTACAGTACTGTTACATTAATAAAATGCTATACATCATCATAATATGTCATTTTTTCTTAATGTAGTTAATTTGAACCATGTTATGGAGAAAACCCCCACTAACAACTGACTTACCTTCTTTTTTTCCCAAAGGCTTCCTGAAAACTATATCACCCACTGAAGATGCAGCTTCCTAAAAATAAATTGTAAACAATCAGGTTTTTTTTAAGAATTTAAGAAAAACCATAAACATGAACATCACTTGCTTATCACATCAATCCTATTTAACTTGGAACATGGTCCTAGTTTGCTTTTGAGCTCGTCCCTGAAGTGCTCAGGCCCTAATTCCTAAATGGCTTGAAGCCTGGATACTTTTAAGGAACAATGAATATAACAACACACTGAAGTCATTAGTAACTGAGCAGAGCTGTGATACTGCTCTGAGTCCCAGAGATTCCTATACCTGATCAATTACAAATGGCTTCAGCATGCCATTATGTTCATCAGTGTTAAAAGTGACCTTCCAGACTTTCTTACTCACATCTCTAATGCCATGCTCAGTTTTTCTGAGAACTTTTATTAATATGTAGTCAAACAAATCCATGCTGAAAATTATCTGCTATCTCATAGAAATTATGTACATTTTGGAGAAAGCAGGAATCCATTTTGCTTCTTATAATAGAATTCTGGGTCATCTGAATTTGAGTGGTGGTTTGTTCAAAACACAACAAAAGAAAGTACGTTTTTTCACACAGTGGATAGTTGAACTATGGAGTTCACCATTGCAAGATGTAGTTGTGGCTGTCAATCATAGAATCATAGAAATGTAGAGTTGGAAGAGACCACATGGGCCATCCAGTCCAACACCCTCAAAGCACTCCCGACAGATGGCCATCAAGCCTCTGCTTAAAAACCTCCAAGGAAGGAGACTCCACCACACTCCGGGGGAGCACATTCCACTGCCAGACAGCCCTGACGGTCAGGAAGTTCTTCCTGAGGTTCAGGTGGAATCTCCTTTCCTGCAGTTTGAATCCATGGCTCCTTGTCCTGGTCTCTGGAGCAGCAGAAAACAAACCCTCTCCTTCCTCTACATGGCATCCCTTCAAATATTTAAACATGGCTGTGGAGCTTTCAAAGAAATCTAAGACAATTTTATTGGGAATAAAGTTATCAGTAGCTACTAGTCATGACGGCTGTTTGTTAGCTGTAGAATCAAAGGCAACATGACAATTAGAGAAAACAATAAGGGAGGGTCATTCCCCTTGTGTTTTGCTTGAGGACTTTCCATAGGCATTTGGCTAGACACTGTGGGGTTGTGGTTACTGGACTAGATAGGCCTGTGGTCTGATCCAGTGGGGTTCTGCTTATATTTGTAAAAGAACAGGAAAGGCACATGCAGGAACTTAAAAGAACTCCATACTCCACAAAACCTTCCAGAACTGCTTAATCTTAAAAGTGTTGCTAAAAATGAACAGAGACACAACCTACATACTACTGTGGGAGCAAAAGTATATCTTGCAGGTTTTGGTGTTGTTCCTAGAGTGCCAAGCGGTCATCTCAAAATTTAGGGTTGTTTGTTATCCTTTGTCAGCTTTCTGCTTTTAGTAGCTCCGTCACATCCCTATTTTTAATAAAGCTGGATATTTCCACAGAAACAAATCTTAGGCCATTTCCGCACTAGCCTGTTATAACGCGATGGTTCCACTTTCAACATCCTCTGGAATCCTGGGGTTTGCAGTTTCGGGAGGGGCTGGCCAGCCCCTCCCGAAACTGCAAACCCCAGGATTCCAGAGGATGTTGAAAGTGGAACCATCGCGCTATAACAGGCTAGTGCGGAAATGGCCTTAGTAAATGAAAACAAAAGTAATACAAACAAACATTGGACTAAATCCAGATGTAGTCATAAATAGAATACACTGTTTAAATAAAAGGGATTACTTCAGTCATGACTAAGTTTCATCTATCTCAGCAGGCCTGTTCTAAATATGACTGAATCAGTCCAATGAGATTAAGTGTGTTTCCTGATTAATGACATTCTAAAGTACTTAAAACTTTAACCACTTTCCTCCTTGATGCTTAAAACAAAGTGTTCCCATATACATCAGGGTGGAATTTTTTGTTGTGGCGTTTAGACTAAGAGCCTTCTTGGGAGTTCCAGACTAGAACTGAAAAATGGAATATACAAAATAGTTTTTTACCAGGAATTGTGCCCTAGATTAGCGCTGCTCGGGTTACCTGATATGATGGACCAGGAATTTTTTTCCTAATGTGCCAGGAACTGGAATCATATATATTCCTATTGAGTACAGCTATTTATTTCCTAAAAACTTGCTGTACATTGGGAGATGATGGCTTGTGGAGTGATGCTGATATCACTTTGAGTAACACTCTTCTAGGGCACTTTTGAACATCAGAAAAGTTTTGAGGACTTCTTGTTCCTCGGAAATACACTGTAGTCACGATACAGCCAAAATTCCCATGCAATCCCGTTGCTACATACGCAGAAGTTCTTGAACTGAGGTGAGTGAAATGCATTCCCAGATACATTTCCCAGGCAAATGTTATGAGATTTGCTTTATAAAGTTTAGGGAACAATGTATTAATTGCAGACAATGATTTATATGGAATCAGTACTCTTTAAAATATGTATACCAGGGAAATCCAAAATACTGTACTCCACCACCTCCCACCAACTGTCCTGCTGTTCTTTAATAGTTAGTTGATTGTAGTTAATGTGATTTAGGAGGTTGGTTTTAGATGGGTTGGTGGGTGGGGAGGATTGGCTATGTTTTAATGCTTTTAATGTATTTAATGTATTGTTGCAGTACCGCCTGGATCCATGGGGAGAGGCGGGATATTATTATTATTATTATTATTATTATTATTATTATTATTATTATTATTATTATTATTATTCGTGGTCTCTGTGCCTCACACATTAGGAACTTTCACGCCTGTGCAGTTGCGTTCTTCTTCTTCTTCTTACTGTCTAAGAACTGACAACATCTCCATTTTCAAATTTGAATTCATTTGCTTTTGAACCTCCAAACACCCCCTGAGAAATTATAACGGTTGTCAAAATGACTCTGATTAACGACAATGTTTGAGAGCCAATTTTGCACTCAGTTTCTGATGAATATTACGTATGCATGGAAATGAAGCACAATAAATGCAATACCCATGAAAAACAGAGGAGAGGTAGAAAAGAGGACAGAAGAACCAGTTCCTTGATGCTAGGAAATGGCGGGCAGTGAGTGTGAAGGACCAGCAGAGGGAAGCAGACGGTAATTTTTGAGAGAGAGAGGGAGGGAGCAGAGACAACATACAGACATTTTTGAACAATGAAGTAAACCATAAAGAGGTGCTAGCTTATTAACCAAGAGTCCCTATTATATGTTAATGACTAACAATGTTGTCTTGAAGTAGCACACAAGTTAAAAAGGCTGTTTTTCTGCGTCCTTTTCTCCCTCAACCTGTTCTAACTCCCCTTCCCTGAGTTTTCCCAACGGTCTCCAACTGCCTCAGAATGTTCCTGTCAGTCATGAACTTCACCTCAGTATCTGTCCAAAAGGGTTTCCCGGCTCACAAAATGTCTCAGTCCCTTTCCGCACGTGAAGGAAAACACGTCCTGAGACATCCTGAAACGTCCTGAAACGGAGCTTACCTGAGTCCGTCGCCACGGGGAGCAGCGCGTTTTTGCTGCTCCACACTCCTCGGCGTCCCGCGGCGTCCTGCGGCACCCAAAATGGCGGCTTACGACTGGCGGAGGCACTCCACTGACCGGAGAAGCTCGCCAGCCGGAAAGCCCACCCCGGCGGATCTGCAGGCACGCCCTTGCGCGTGCCTGCAAATCCACACCGGGCGCTGCGACGGGGCTGCATGCGGCTGCACGATCGTGCTTTTTTAAAAACCACTTGAGAAGTGCATTGATAAAAATATTGAACAGCACTGGGCCCAGGACAGAACCCTGTGGCACCCCGCTAGTCACTTCTCTCCGTTTTCAAATTTGAATTCATTTGGTTTTTAAAAAGTGGTTTTTAAAAAGTGGTTTTTAAAAAGTGGTTTTTAAAAAGTACGCGGCGGCGCCACTTCCGGGCGCCCTAGAGTGGATTGGGGTGTGGAACTATGCAAAAGTAGTCCGCCCCAATCCACTTTACGGTGTAGACGACCTCTTCAGAGGTCGCTCTACACCATTTTTAAACCGCAAATTTTCTTACCCACACTATGGTGATGAACGGAACAGGAACTTCCTCTTTGGAGAGTCATGGGCCGTTTCCGCACTACACTCTTACAGCACGATTATTCCACTTTCAACATCCTATAGAATCCTGGGGTTTGCAGTTTTAACTGCAAACCCCAGGATTCCATAGGATGTTGGAAGTGGAATAATCATGCTATAAGTGTGTAGTGTGGAATTGGCCATGGTCTAATATACGTATGATTTTTTGTTGTGTGTCTTCAAGTTATTTCCAACTAAGGGCTCTCCATGGGTAGGATACTGTAGCAGAACAGAGATAGAGACCCACGGTTTTAGGAAAATTGTTTATTGTCCCAGTGGGATCATTCCCAAAAGACTGAGCCTCGCCCCTTTACATTCACAGCAATTTATACATTTCCAGTGCAAATATCACATGTTCAAGAAAGGAAACGGATGTGTTCCCACCAGTGTCTACAAAATGTTGCAAATCTTCTGTAACACTGCCAAAGCTAGCATGTCAAACTAAACTGATAACATTCCATTATACAAGGTTTCTTTGTCTTTCCTTCAAATACAGAAGGACTTCAATTGCAAAGGAAATTAACTGCTTTTCCCTCACACCCAGAGGTCATCTAGACTGACCTGAAACTGCACGTCCACCATAATATTAAGGGAAAAGAAAAAGACTGTGTATCACTAGTCATCAATATGTTGTTTTAAAAAATATTTTTATTAGCATTTTATCAACATAAACTAAACAAACGAAAGAAAGGAAGGAAAGGAAGTAACTATACAACATATCTAAACAAACACAACAGAAGCTAAAAAGGAAACAAAACTAAAGAACAAATACAATATATGTTACAATACAAATAACTTAACTACAGTGATAAATAGAAAAAAAGAGAACTTCCTCCCTTCATGAGGTGACAGCATTGTTTAATTGTCAAAAATGAAAATATATAAAATGAATTATTACCTCCCCAATATTGAGAAAGAGAGGAAGGTGTAACAATTAATTAGGGAATGCTGGAGATGTAGCATATCTCGATTTCAGTAAGGTCTTTGACAAAGTTCCCCATGACATTCTTGCAACGAAGCTGGTAAAATGTGGGCTGGACAGGGCTGCTGTTAGTTGGATTTGTAATTGGTTGACCGACCGAACCCAAAGGGTGATCACGAATGGCTGCTTTTCATCCTGGAGAGAAGTGACTAGTGGGGTGCCACAGGGTTCTGTCCTGGGCCCAGTGCTGTTCAACATTTTTATCAATGACTTGGATGAAGGAATAGAGGGCATGCTCATCAAATTTGCAGATGACACCAAATTGGGAGGGGTTGCTAATACACCGGAGGACAGGATCAAAATTCAAAAAGACCTGGATAGATTGGAGAGCTGGGCCAAGGCGAACAAAATGAAATTCAACAGAGAGAAGTGTAAGGTCCTACACTTAGATAGAAAAAATGGAATACAGAAATATAAGATGGGGGACATGTGGCTTAATAGCAGTACGTGTGAAAGGGATCTAGGAGTCTTCATAGACCACAAGCTGAACATGAGTCAGCAGTGTGATGTGGCAGCCAAGAAAGCCAATGCAATTCTCGGCTGCATCAATAGGAGTATGGTGTCTAGATCGAGGGAGGTACTGGTACCACTCTACTCTGCTTTGGTTAGACCTCATCTTGAATACTGTGTCCAGTTCTGGGCACCCCAATTCAAGAAGGACATGGTCAAGCTGGAGCAAGTCCAGAGGAGGGCGACCAAAATGGTGAGGGGCCTGGAATCCATGCCCTATGAGGATAGACTTAGAGAGCTGTGCATGTTTAGTCTGCAGAAGAGAAGGTTAAGAGGGGACATGATAGCCATGTTTAAATATTTGAAGGGATGCCACGTAGAGGAAGGAGAGGGCTTGTTTTCTGCTGCTCCAGAGACCAGGACAAGGAGCAATGGATTCAAGCTGCAGGAAAGGAGATTCCACCTGAACCTCAGGAAGAACTTCCTGACAGTCAGGGCTGTCCGGCAGTGGAATATGCTGCCTCGGAGTGTAGTGGAGTCTCCTTCCTTGGAGGTTTTTAAGCAGAGGCTTGATGGCCATCTTTCGGGAGTGCTTTGAGGGTGTTCCTGCATGGCAGGGGGTTGGACTGGATGGCCCGTGGGGTCTCTTCCAACTCTACATTTATATGATTCTATGATTCTATGATTAACAATAACGGGGGGTTCGGGGGGGGGAGGCAGGAAGACAAAACTTATCACTGCTGCTAAGATTCCTAAGGGGAAAAAGGCTCAGGGAAATAGGACAGGGCTCCCTGAGGTACTGCTACTAATTATTCATTCATAGAACCTTAGAGTTGGATGGGCTCACAACGGCCATCTAGGCCATTTCTGCACTACACTCTTATAGCGTGATTATTCCACTTTCAACATCCTATGGAATCCTGGGGTTTGCAATTTAGGGAGGGGCTGGACGGCCCCTCCCTAAACTGCAAACCTCAGGATTCCATAGGATGTTGAAAGTGGAATAATCACGCTAAGAGTGTAGTGCAGAAATGGCCCTAGTCCAACCCCCTGCCATGCAGGAGTATACATCTAAAGCACTTTGGATAGATGCCCAGCCATTATCTGTTTAAAAATCTCCAAAGAAGCAGAATCTACTACCCTCTGGGGCAGTTTCTTCCACTGTAGAACAGGTCTTACTATCAGGAAGTGCTTTCTAATTTTTAGATGGAATTTCTTTTCTTGTAATTTGAATCTATTGGTTTGTGTTCTAGTCACCGGAGCAGCAGAGAACAAGCTTGCTCCACATACATGGCATCGCTTCAGACATTTAAAAATGACAAGCATGTCACCTTTCAGTCTTCTCTTCCCCAAGCGAAACATAACCAACTCCCTAGTATTCCTGCGGTAAAAAAAATATTTAGGTAGAAAAAGAAGGTTCCCCAGATCCCCCATCTCCTATTAGGTACAGACCAAGTAGCACTGTGTGTAATTCAGCTAGAAAATAAGAGAAGGCTTTCTCTGATGTACTGGTGCTAAGTTTCCCAAGGCAGAAGAAAAGAAGACAGGAAACCAGGAGGGGGGATCTGGGGGAACTTGAAATGCCTTCTCTGGTTGCCACAAATTAAAAAACAAACAAATGAACAAAAAACAACCTCCAGATTTTGGTCCTCCACATGTATATTTTATCATTGCTCACAAGGCGGCAGTATATACATTCAGAAAAGATATTTGTTTTACAGAATTCTATGCAGAATTATTTCCATTTTAGCAGTGCCTAGAATTACATATTGGTGTATTTCTCTCTTATTTTTTTCTTTCTTTTGGGAAATGCATGTTAACTTGCCTTCAAAACAACACCTGTTTTTAAAAAGACACCTGTCTTGGTCTCTTTCTTAAATCATATCCAAAATGGTCCAATGCAAGCATAATATTACCCTTTCTATGTTTTGTTTTTGCTACTCTGATTCTCCAGCAGTGATAAGTTCTGTAATCAATTATTCTTCATTTCCATTCAATGACATCTTCATTATTTTAATTTTAGGGTTGGCCAGGGGATAGTAGTCTCCAGTGTGACTCTATCTGGCCCTTCTAATCCAATGCTGGTGCAAAATTGTTTGCTCTGCTTGTTAGGAAAAGAAATGGTTAATTTTATATTTCCCAGCTATCATGATCCAACTATGTCTGAGTGCTTGATGTGTTTCTTACTGCTAGAAAATGGTACGATCTTTATCATGGGGTCTGAATGGCTCTAACTGTGATTGGACAGTTAAGTACTCTTTTAAACCTTGGCAACTGTAAGGAGAGCCGTATGGCCACTGAGCCTTCAGGTACTGACCATCTGTACTATATTTGTTGCCGATGTAATATATTTGTATGCTTGAAAATAAGTGTCCATAATTGCTCACAATACCTAAACAAATTATCCCATACTCTCTACCCTAAAGCTGCCCCTGCATAAACTGAGCTTGACTAGAAGAGAGAAGTCCCGTGGAGGGCAGTGGCAGAGTTTGGAGTGTGTGGAGGGGAGAGGCAGGAGAGGGCAGAGCTACGATGCGGGGGCATGGCCACTGTGTGTGTGGGGCATGGTCATGGTGCATGGGGGTGTGGCCAGGGCATGTAGGGGCATGGCCAGGGCACATGGGGGCATGGCTATGGGCCAGGACATCCCCAAAACATTGCCGCCTGGGGCAAACCACCTCCATCGCCCCCCCCCGTCCTTATGTGACTGGTGGAGGGTTCTGCTGCAGATCATACTCACTGTTCCACACCACCACTCTTGTGAGTACCCATCTTTGCCAAGGCTGGCCACATCATTAGGCAGAGTAAGACATGCATTTCAGGTAGCCATTTTGTGGCATCATGAATGGGAAGCAAATTGTTAGGTTGTTTTTAAAACTTAAACTTTTAAACTAAAACTTTTAAAACTATTGCATTTTTACTGCAATAATTTAGTTTGTATTAGTACAAATTTGTATGTCAAGTCCCACTATGGTTGCCAGCTCTCAGGGCTTCAACCCCTTTATCCAGTTCTTTTCATGGAGTGTGTGTGTGTGTGTGAGGGAGAGAGAGAGAGAAAGAGAGACTCTCAGGGTGAGAACACACTAGGCATATGTTTTTCCCCATTTGTTATACTTAAGTGTTTTTTATTCAAATTTTTTATTCAAATTTCATATTTTAGGTACAGTTATAGTGGATGCCTCATGTGTGGTCACCAATGTGTGTGACATTCCAAGATGATCTCTGTAATTCTCAGGTTTTGACCCTGAAATCTCAGGGCTGGGCACAGTCCTCAACTGGCAACCTTATGCCGCACACATAAAATCCTATCTACCTTGACTTTGGTAAGTGGGGATGCTATATGTTGTTCTGCTCCAGAACCTCAAATGTCTTGGCTGGCCCTAGCCTTTGCTTTTAGTGTCTCATTGTGAAAAGGTAGATTTAAAGAACATTTTAAATGATGGTTTTGTTGTCTGAAAAGATACTGTGCTTTTTTTCCAAAGGTTGCAAAAGGGACATGGGAAAATAGCCCCATCCCTCCTAATTTTGTGTCTTGGCTAGAGCACTTCCTCCTATGGTAATCTGTATGTGGCTCCTGGTTCTTCCCAGAGACAATGGTAACTGAA
Source organism: Ctenosaura bakeri (assembly GCA_948474755.1). Classification (NCBI taxonomy): domain Eukaryota; kingdom Metazoa; phylum Chordata; class Lepidosauria; order Squamata; family Iguanidae; genus Ctenosaura; species Ctenosaura bakeri. The sequence continues at coordinate 83,971 of CAOLHI010002496.1, forward strand.
GCACTGGGTAGAGCAGTGTTGTTAAATGTCCATTCCCCAGCCCACAGATCAACAGTGGGGAAACAGTCCTTCAGATACTGTATACTTCATTACCCAGAAGCCCCAAACACAATAGTCAGTGATAAAGGTTTGTGGATCTTGTCGTTCGGGGGACAGTTTCCCCATATCTACTTAAGTGCTATTCCAGGCAAAATGAATCAAATAGATCTGTAGATCTCAATACTTGGATTTTGATCAACCCCTTTTGGTGCCAAATCAATTAAGATAAGGAACCTGAACTCCTCTGTGACAATTTTTAGTTCTGGCTTTGGCCTTTTCCACACTACATTCTTATAGCGTGATGATTCCACTTTCAACATCCTATGGAATCCTGGGGTTTGCAGTTTCGGGAGAGGCCGGCCGGCAAACCTGCAAACTGCAAACCCCAGGATTCCATAGGATGTTGAAAGTGGAATCATCGCACTATAAGAGTGTAGTGCGGAAATGGGCTTTGTCTCTTATACCCATACATTATGCATCTAAGGTATGGACACATATTTTCCCCTCAGGACTCAAGTTTTTAATAATAGCATTGAATATGCATGGAGACCTCTCCGCATTCCTTACATGTATGCACAGCTATAACTTTGAGGTGATGTAGAGAGAAAGGCAGAATGGATTTTAGTATACTGACATGTGAGAGCCAGTGTGGTGTAGTGGTTTGAATGTTGTACTAAGAGACTGGGAGGCCAGAGTTTGAATCCCACTGAGCCATAGACATCCACTGGGTTGCCTTGGGCAAGTCACACTCTCTCAGCCTCAGAAGAAGGCAAAGGCAAACCCTTTCTGAATAAATCTTGCCTAGAAAGCCCTATAAGAGTTTTCATGTTAGGGTCTCCATAAGTCAGTAATTAATTGAAGGCATGCAACAACAATAGTGATATGTAGTTGTGTGAGATTAACAACCTAAAAATAAATGCCTTACAGTGGTGCAATGTATGTAAGGCTGAAAAAGCATGCCAGCCCTGCTTTTAGTCCTGTGTTGACACATGACATTCAGTGACTTTGAAACTAAACCATCATTTCTTCCTTTAGTCACGGCTTAAAACTAGGATAAAAAGAATTATATATCTTTTTCCTCTGGTATTCCCCTGTAATCCAGAATGTATGCATGTATGTGTTTTACATGTGGTCTGTGCCTTGGTTTAGCCTCAGCTTCGATTTCAGCAGGGGGCATGTTGATGCTTTTGTTACTTGTAGGACCTGCCATTCCACTCCCCCTCAAGACTGATATGTGTGTGTGTGTGTGTGTGTGTGTGAAGTCTGTTTCCCACCAAGCACAATTGGGGACAGGTACAAAACTCTGTTGTTTTGGGGTGATCCAGAGGGGCTAGGGACTTGCTGACTTGGGGGGAGATCCTTTGCTGTTGCTATTTCTGGCAAGTCAGAACCCTAGCCTTCCATTGCAACATTTTGCGAGGATCCAGGGATCCTAAAACTATTTCCCACATCCAGTGTTTGAGGAGTGAGTGAAGATCAGGGAATCTCAGCAGGCTCCCTCACACTGTTCAGTCTCTGGAAGAAAATCCAGACTCCAAAGTATTCTCTTCAAAGTGAATAGAAAGCCTTTACCTGTCAGTAAGTCCCACTCAGGTCAATGGGGATTACATGTGAGTAGACACATACAGGATTATACTGTGTAAACCTGCCCACTTTTGACTTCAGGAGTCAAAAAATGTTTTTGAATATGCCCTAAGGGATATCGGGGGGAAATTTGCCATGTTTTTGGACCTACTGGACCATCTTAGGCCCAGGAGAGACCTTTTTCAACAATAGGAAGTGAGTGGAAGTCAATTCTGGTTCACTTCTTGTTTTAAAAAAGGCCTCTTCTGAGCCTGAAATAGCCAAGCAGGGGCTAAAAATGTGGCAGAAATGCTCCCCATGTCATCTAGGGGGTGTTTGGGGGCAAATGTGATAGATGATGGTTTAGAGATCGATGAGCAATTGATTGTGCCAGAAATAGAGCCAGAGTTAGACTAAACTATCTGGCCAACACCCCCATCAGCTGAAAGACAAACTGAGACAGAGTTGTTGCAACCAGTGCCAGAGGGAGAAGGGACCAGCAATGATTTAGAGGAATTAAATCCACCTTTGCCCCCTGGCCTCTAATCATGGAGGAGATTCAAATGAGCCGCTCAGATGGTGAGATTGAGAAAACAGAACAATGATGAGTAACACCTGTTTTTACCAGCTATATAAGTCTGTTGGCATGGCTTGCTGTTTGCTTGTAACAAATCACTACTCAAGTTCTCACCCTTGTGTTCTGGCTCTTTTGACCCTTTTTGGGTGGACCTTTGGCATTCTGGACTTTTTGGATTTGACTTTGACTTTGGCTCAGCTCAGCATTTCTACTTGATGTTTGCATTGGACTCCCCCCACTGCCTCCTCCTCTTGGTCAAGTACTATCGCCTTCCTTCTCTTGCTGGCAGAGAGGCACGGGCTGGGAGTTGAACTCTATGTTTTTGAATTTTTTTGTGAGAGGGGAGTATGCTGGGGGTGCATACCTCCAAGACCTACTGATGGGCTAATATAATCCCCTAGTTTTCTCATCAGTTGCCCACCCTGGATCATGTGGGGCCAAGCAACATCAAAGTGTAGTCAAAATGGCAGAAGTTATTAGTAAGGAAGAACAGACAAGCTAGGAGAGGCTGCAGTAGTTTGTTTTTGCCAGAGTCTTTAGGGAAGGGCAAGATTATTCTCCTCCCTCTCCTTTCCCCCTTGCTGAGTTAAGTGCAAACTGCCTTGCTTTTTGAACTCAGTTTGCAGCACTTGTAATAAGATGAACGCAAAGGGGGAAAATGTGAGTAGGAGAGCGAAACTGGGACATTTGAAAAGTAGCTGAAAAAGTAAGATGGAAGAAGATGAATCAGGACTGTTCCTGCCAAATCAGGATTATTGGAGGGTATGTGTACTGTACATAAAAGAATAAATATTAATACTTCCTGGAAAAACACACATGCACACGCAGCAGAGAGTGTTAAAAAAATTCCAGGGATTGCAGGTCATCTGCAAAGTGGCTAAGACAATACTAGATTTGTGGTAACAAGAAACCCATGTGCACACTGCTGGCATGCCCTCTTGGTCCAATTTTACACTTGCTGTAGCTCGCAAGATCAGTCCAGAGTTGGACTAAACATTCTAGTGTAACATGCCAGGGACTGACCTGGATTGGAGGTTATGACTACTGGGACTGACCTGAATTGAAAATAACTTGAAGCAGTTTTCAGGAGAGGCTCTGAAAATCTTGTTGTGTAGATTCTACCACTGCTATTTGTATATATTAGCATTACGAGTTTCATTATGTTCGATTCCATTATGTGCCATTCCTTTTACAGCTGGAATTCAGATTTCTTTAGGAAATATATTGTTACAGTCTGCGAAAATTTGTACATTCACTTCTAGTGCTCAGTTCTTCCACTGTTCTGTGCAGTGGCAAAGCTTGGAGCGCATGGAGGAGGAGTGGGCAGAGGGGCAGGAGCATGGCTATGTCACATGGGGGCATGGCTATGGTGCATGGGGCGGGGCTACAGCACACAGGGGGTATGGCCACAGCACGTGGGGCAGGGCTAAATTGGATGATGTAGGGCTACGATGGATGGGTGGGGCTATGGTATGTGGGGGAGAGCAACCCAGGAGCTGCGGCACCCAAAAAAAATTGCCACCAGGGGTGCAGCGCTCCTATCATCCCTCCGTCCCTACACAACTGGTTTTGTGCATGTTGTTATTTACTGTAAATATATTCACTTGCATATTGCAAATAGGTATTATGAAGGTTGGCTTCTAGTAGAAGTGGAGGGTGGAGGAATGGTTTGCCGTAGCAATTATGCTCCAGCAGTGCATTGTTTTTGTTGTTATTTTTCATAGTGGGCTAATCATCATAGATTATGATGTTGATGTTTTTAAAACGGAAAAATAGAGGATAGGTGATTTCATTAGAAACATAGACATCTCTGCCTGTATGTGCCTCTTTGAGGCTGCAATCTGTGGAAATATGAACTTAAGAAAATAAAAAGATCTCAGGGCTGGATTAGATGAAAGGCCTATCTGATCCAGCATTCTGTTGATACTTGTACTAGCTGATCTGCAAGCAGAATAGGACTGCATAACCTTCTCTTTTATAACTGATTGAGATTTTCTGAAACCACTCATGCTTTCCTGTTAGAGCAGAGAGAGAAACACTACAAATTCCTCTTTGCTGTCCCTGTGAATCACACAGATGGGTTGACCTTAGCCTGTATCTCCTATCCAGAGATGAACAGTGTCTAATGCTGGGAATACCAGTCCCATCCAATTTGCATGTTCCAGGATGGTTCCAGCTATTCCTCACTTCTATTTCATGCATTGCACCATTACAATCAACTGGAATGTGATCTTTCAGAGCAGTGAACACATTCATTCTTAATCTTATTTTTCTTGACTATGTAATCCCCTCAACATAGACTAGATCTAGACTTGAAAAAGAAGTGGAGGAAAGACAAGATAGGAGTACAGAAATCAGTGTACAGTGTGCTTACTGTATATTCCTTCCAGGAACCCCCATATAAAACAAAAAATGCAAGTGCCACATCCCACTGTAGTCAAATGGATGCAATGTGTGCATGCCTGTTCCAGCATGGACATGTGCCCTTCATGTCCATTGATTATATTGGGATGCATATAGAAGTTGCACCAGAAGAGAGGGCACTGTAGTCAGTTATAATACAGTTGGCTCAATGACATCTCTTCTTTCAGTCCCAACGGCTCCTACGACATCTACTTTCCCAGTGCTGATGACTTCACCAGTTCTTTCATGGGATTTTGCTCCTGAATAGGAAGTTGCTACAGGATTATTCTATAGGGAAACCTCTCCTTTTCAGCTGTGTCTTTGTTTTGGATTTGACTTATGATTTAGAATTCAAAGATAATAACTTTTGTGGAAAAAATAATGTCAGTTGATGGTTAGTATGTACCTTCTTCAGAGGTAGTAAGCTTATGTGTGTGGTTCACTTTCTTTTATGTGACACTTTGTCACTAGAGATGCTTCATTGCTGTCGTTCCTCCTCATATCATTGAGTTCAATACATAGGCTTCAGTCCTTCATGGAACTTTCATATTGCTGCTTAATTTCATCATCTGTCAAATATTGTGCAAGTGTCATGTCTAATATCATTCTCATTAGTGTTTCATGCATTATTACCTAGCTATTTGTTTTCTAATGAATATCTCATTAGTTTAATATGGTAGAGTTTTACCATATTTCTTTATTCTCTCAGTACATTGTGTGGATACTCTTGCAGGGAAGGGCAAGGCATATCTAAGACCCTTTTCGCATGTTACCTTTTTGCGGGACGGGGGAGGGCATCTCGCGTGAGAAGCCTCCTCCGAAACGCTGCCGCTTCCCCGCTCCTTCCTACCGCAGGTCACTTCCTGTTTGCGCGACTGTTGCGCTAGCGCCCCTTCCTTCCTTCTGCAGGGCACTGTCGGAGCTGTAGACTGCACTGGAGGAAGGAAGCGCTACCCGCCCGGCTTGCCGACGCACCGCATGGCAGGTAAGTGCGTGAGGGCGGCGCGAGCATTGTGCGAGTGCGGGGCACTTTCAGCTTAAAGCTGAAAATCAAAAAATGCGCACGCCCCCCGCTTCAGCCTTGTGAGTGTTGCGCAAGTGGGGGTGCATCGTATGGAGCAAAGCTCCCATTTGCGCGATGCTCAAGGGGCGCTCGCGCTAAAAAAAAAACATGCGAAAAGGGCCTAAGACTCTGTGTAAGAAGATATATGTTCTCTTACCAGATACTGCTCATTCTCATGTTTTCTCACACTCATGAGAGTGATTTTATATATATATATTTAAAAAGTCCGAAGGTCCTAGGGAAGTGTTAGTACTCTCACTGCCATTCTTTCAGGAAGATGGAAGAAAAGTAATGACATAAGGTAATTTTGAAAGCAGGAACAGTGCAGCACTGAAATACATGTTGCTGATATGATTACAAAGCAAGTTGTGCTAGTTTGCCATCTGGATCCCTTAGCTAAGAGCTGATATGCAATGTTGGTCATGCAGAGCAATTACATATTAATATGACTGAAATGTCATGCATAATCACACTGTGGAAAAAATTAGGTGCAGACAATAACACATAAATTGTTGTTTCCAGAAGTCTGTTAGCATAGTTTTGCTTACAAACAGAGAAGTAAAAGTGATTTTTAGCAATATCATCTTCCTTCTGTAACTCCTTATTCCCGCCTTTCAAAATGCATGGGAGGGTTAGAGGAGCCCTTGAAATTATATGAGACATGCCATAGTAGGCTGAAGAGAAAATAAGTGAAAAATAGCTCCCACCCCATTGGGTTTGTGGCAGTCTCTCGTCTTAACAGCTTCTAGGATTATAACTTTTAAGTCTAACACTGTTGAAGAGATCTGGTACATAACTCAGCATTGTTCTTACCATTACTGTTGTTCTCATTTGGTAGGCAACAACGTAGGATTAGGATCTATGACAATGTACCAATGCAAACTGTACATCAATGGCTAGATTAAGATTTGAACTGTGGACAGCAAGATTTGACTGGATCCTTCACTAGGTAAAAAAAAAATTCCATGGCATTCTTTGGGATACACAAAGAATTCCAGAGCTGCGGTGATGACAAATATGTGGTACATACACACATGACTCATATTAATATATATAGGATTCATATTGATATATTATCAATATATAAATATATATTCATCTTGTGTGTCATACATCTATGAGAAAACACCGTTTATCATCAAGTCTGCAGTCTAGCACAAATTTTGTTTCCCAGACATTCAGAAGTACAAATGCATCTTGCATCCTAGCTAATAATTCAATCTGTTGCTCACCAAACTGTCAGGAAATACTGACCGAAGACTGATAGATGATGACTGCATCCCCAACTGGAAAAGAGGCAGGCAAATCATTAATGTGAATGGAGTTGCTTGTGTCATGTTCACTTCATTACATTGAACTGTCTGGCTCAACAGAGCAGCTGTTCCTTACTGTTTTGTCTAGTTTGCACATGACAATAGCCAAAGTGAAAAACAGAACATCAGCAATCTAGGGATAAAACAAATATACTTTAACATATTATGCAGTTAGTGCTTGTAAAGGGGGGTTGGAGGGGAGAAAGGTGCTTGCTGATTCAGCTGCATTGACTCTATGCAGGAATTTGTGTGTGTTTCACAAGAAACTGCTGATATTTCCCCCTCCTCCTTCACCCTAGAGAATTTTGGCAATTAAACGCCGATATTGATATATCCTGACCTTTATAAGCTGCCGCTAACCTTATTGATTGTACTTTTATTTTGGTTGAGTGTCTACAGTTCTAATGCTACAGTGAATTACATGATTATACTAGATGAACATCTCATTTCTTAGTTTTACTGCTATTAGGAGGGGCTGAATGATACTGTTTTGCATAATAGGCTGCCAAATAAAATCTGACAACAGCGATTGCTTTAAAATTAAATATGCAACAAGTACATTAGATTAAGGTTTCCTATCAATATGGTACAAAAGTTTATGTGGGATGGGTTTATAAGTGTGCGAATTGCCTACATTGTTTGTCGTTAACTGTGGCCAAGTCAACTTCAACTTAAGGCAGCCCTATGAATGAGAGAGTTCCTACTCACCCTGCTCTTGTCAGGTCTTCTAGATTCAGAGAAGTGTCTTTCTTGAATCTATCCATCTGTAATGCAGTCTTCCTCTTTTCCTACTGCCTTCTACCTTGCCAAACATTTTTGTCTTTTCTAGGAAGTCATGTCTTCTCATGATATGGCCAAAGTATGACAGCTTTAGTTTAGTCATGTTGGCTTCTGCAGAGAGTTCAGGCTTGATTGCTTTAGGACCCATTAATCTGTATTTTTAGCCCTCCAGGTGATCCATAGAACTCTTCTCTAGCACCATATTTCAAATGAGTTGGTTTTCTTCCTATCTGCTTTCTTCACTGTCCAGCTTTTCATAACCACATGTAGAAATTGAGAATATGATGGCATGGACAATACTAACTTAATATTTAGATGATATATCTTTACACTTTGGCATCTGGTCCAGTTCCTTCATAGCTGCCCTTCCAAATCCTAGGCCATTTCCGCACGACACTCTTCTAGCATGATGATTCCACTTTCAACCTCCTATGGAATCCTGGGGTTTGCAGTTCCGGGAGGGGCTGGCTTGAGCTGTTCTCAGGAAAGTGACTATGGAATTTAAAAAAAGCAACAGCAAATAAAATGGACAGACAAAAGTTTGTATCACCAAAGAAGGTGTACATGTGGTGATTGGTTGCAGGTTTGTACTGCATGTGCATGTGCTGAGATGCACACGTAATTCCCTTGTTGTTGTATGCCTTCAAGGTGTTTGCGACTTATGGCGATCCTAAGGCAAAACCTTCATGGGGTTTTTCTGGAGATTGAGAGTTAGTGATGCTCCCAAGGTCATCCAGTGGGTTTCCATGGTTGTGCTGGTAAGTGAACTCTGGTTTCCAGGTTGTCATCCCATGCTCATACAAATTTTCATATAGAAAAATGTTGGGTGAAGAAGCCTTTAGTGTTTGGCACATGTACAGGCTGTGCCAGGGGAGGGACCCTTGTTAATGCTATCCAAGGCAATAATAGTCCTTTTGATGGGGGAGAGGGAGGAAGACGTGCAATGAAGCTTTATAATTTAGTGAATAATCCAGCAGAGCTAAATGCAATAACCATAGTGGTGTGTTTAAGTGTTATGAATGTGTCAGGATGATGAATTTACTGTAACAATATCACACCAGTGGTAGGATGTGCAAGTGACTATATCTCAATTCATCATTTCCAACACAATCTTAACAGTCCCAGATGGACAGCTTCAGGGGGCAGAGGATGGCGGGGAGGGGGGAGGTGAAGAAAAGAGCACGCAGATAATTGCTGGTAATACTTGCTTGGTTTAGTTGTGATTGCCCCAAGGGCAAACAGCCAATGGTTCAAGAAGCAAAGTTCCTAGTAATGGATTTAACCTGCGGGTTAAGGATTGTCAGCAAGACACTTGAAGGAAGCCAGAGAGATTGGATGAGGAACAGCACAAGCAAATCCCATTAAAAGAAATGTTAGAAAAAATCTTAATCTAACTAGAGCTGTTTTCTTTTGTCAGGAAATTCCAATGTTGTAGGAAAAAAAATGTAGCAGGGCAGGCTGAAGTCAGCCTATTCTAGCCAGTTAGAAGCACATTGTGGTAACATAGCTCACAGTAAAAGAAAGAGCAGACTACTAGTCATGCATATTAAAAAATATGTATCAGTTACGAGAGCCAATGTGATGTAGTGTTGGACTCTGGAGACCAGAGATGTGTTTAGAAAATGGTTTGGAATGTTGTGATTTTTTAAGGATCGTTGGAGTTATTATTATTTAATTAAAATCCTGTTCCTTTGTTAAAGCCTAGAGGAATAATGTGATAACAATCAAGCAAACCATTTTATCTTAGTCTTGCCTGCAAGTTGTCCATAACACTATACAGATGTCATCCTGTGGAGGCTTGTTTCTCTCACTGGCCACTGGATTTATTTATGCTTTGCATAATAGCCTAATTACACCACTATAAAAACAATTGTTTTCCTGATTTAAGATCTGGGACCTTCTTCCCTCTCTCTCTCTCTTCCAAATGTTTGTATATATACATATATATGCATAAACTGGTATGTGGGTGACCCACTGATGGGTAATTTGAATTTCAGGGATGTGGAACATCACTATGGTTCTGTTTGTAACAGCTATAAGCAGCAGTAAATTAGGTTAGGCTGTCACAGCTGATTTTCTTTGACAGCTTCATGTTCATCCAATAGCATAGTACACTTTTGTTTTTGTTTTTATGTATCTTAGTCTAAAGGAAGGCTAGTTGTTTAATTGCATGAATAATAAATGTTGTGAAGAAGTTTGTGTCTTAGGCTATCTGGGAACTCAGTATGATGGGTTGACGCTAATTATAGTTTACCAAGCAAACAGGCCCTTCCAATTTCTCTTGATGAGAAGTTGAAGGTAGAAAGGAAAGTCAAAAGAGTTTGCATCTAATGACTCTGAAGATGTTTAGGCAGTGTTTGGAAGTAATAACATGTAAAAAGTGCAGTTCTACATATGCCTACTTGGAAATCATATTATTATAGGATGACTCTCAGAGAAGAATACTTTGGATCTCAGACATGGCGTTGCCATACCACCTATATGGCGGGCTGGCTGTCTTCTGGATTCTTGTATACTGTCCAGTGACCTTTTGGACCATTAGCTGGCCTATGATCGAACCTTTCATTTAAACAAAGTAGGTCCCCAGTCCTTGCTGAAGCTGAGATATGGGGCAAAATATGTAGTCACTCTACGGTCTGATTCTTTCATGAGAAACAAGTCCATCCCACTTTTTGAGTGCAAGGTGAGATGAAAGAGGGAGAAGGAGTGCCTTTCGAAGGTACAAGATCAAATTTGCTGATCGAATTTGCAGATGAAACCAAACTGGTAGGGGTTGCTAACACACCAGAGGATAGGATCAAATTTCAATACGACCATGACAGATTGGAGAGCTGGGCCAAAGCTAACAAAATGAATTTCAACAGAGAGAAATGTAGAGTCCTGCACTTGGGCAGAAAAAAAATGAAAGTCACAAGTATAGGATGGGGGATGTGTGGCTGGATAGCAGTATGTGTGAAAAGGATCTAGGAGTCTTGGTAGATAACAGGCTGAACATGAGTCAGCAGTGTGACGTGGCAGCCAAGAAAGCCAACGCGGTTCTTGGTTGGATCAATAGGAGTATGGTGTCTAGATCGAGGGAAGTAATGGTACTACTCTATTCTGCATTGGTTAGGCTTCATTTGGAATACTGTGTCCAGTTCTGGGCACCTCATTTCAAGAAGGATATCTACAAGTGGAACGTGCCCAGAGGAGGGCAACCAAAATGGTGAAGGGTCTGGAAGCCATGCCTTATGAAGAACACCTTAGGGAGCTGGGTATGTTTAGTCTGCAGAAGAGACGGTTAAGAGGGGACATGATAGCCATGTTTAAATATTTGAAGGGATGTCATGTTGAGGAGGGAGCAGGCTTATTCTCTGTTGCTCCGGAGACTAGGACAAGGAGCAATGGATTCAAGCTGCAGGAAAGGAGATTCCACTTGAACCTCAGGAAGAACTTCCTGACGGTCAGAGGTGTCCGGCAGTGGAATATGCTGCCTCAGAGTGTGGTTGAGTCTCCTCCTTTGGAGGTTTTTAAGCAGAGGCTGGATGGCCATCTATTGGGAAAGCTTTGATGGGTATTCCTGCATAGCAGGGGGTTGGACTCGATGGCCCCTGGGGTCTCTTCCAACTCTACGATTCTATGATTCTAAGATGAAGCAAAGGAGAAAGAGCAGGCCACCTTATCCATTAGGCACCTTAGGCATGGTGCCTAAGGCCTATGAAAATTTTAGGGCCCACAAAAACATCCCCAGTGATATGTTGAGGTATGGTGGGGCATTAAGTACAAATGTGCCTAGGGCCTGTGAAAATCTTAACCTTGAGAAAGAGAGAGGGAAAGGAGACAGAGCTGTGCAAGTGATGGAGTACATGCAGCAAGGGAGAGGCACATGTGAAAACATGAGGTGAGGCAAGGGAGGGATGGATTGCAAGGATGTTAGATGAGGAAGGGAGAGGAGGGAAAGGAGACTGAGTGGTGCCATTGGTGAAGAACAAGAAAGACAAGAAAGGAAGAGAGGCACCGTGAGAATGCCATGTGAGGTGCGTCAGGGTGTAAGGGGAAAGTGAGAATGAGACAGTGATGTATTTAAATCTTTTACTCCAAGTCTCAAGTCAAGTCTCAAGTCTCTACCTTCACATCTAAAGTCCTTGAAGATACTTTCAAATCAAGTCTGAAGTCATCTCAAATATGGGAGCCAACTTTATACGCTAATCTATATTCTAGAATTTCTAACAGAGTCAAATAAAGTCAGTTTTAACAATTTAATCAGAGTTGGTCCCCCAGATTTGCAATTTTGCCATCTGAAGCTTCAGAAGTGGGGAACAGGATCCTTCTTACTCCCCCTTCCTGAAGCTGGAGGATTTTTCAGAAGTGGGGAATAGGATCCTTCTTAGTCTCCATTACTGATGCTTCAAAAGCTTTAGAAGGAAGGATCGTTCCTCCTCAATTCCATTGCCTAAAACATTTGCTGTTCCCTTCTGAAAAATGCACCCTGCACTCTGGGGGTGAGTCTTGTATTCTGCTCTTAGGAAAAGCTTTAGAAGGCTCCTCTGATATGCAGCAGGGACAGGCAGCTGAGCAGACCTCAAGCTTGTATCAAGCCTAACCCGTTTGCTGTTCCCCTCCGAGAAATGTGCCCACATTTTGGGATGAGACAGATTGTCGTGTGCCCTGTAGGCAAAAAGAGATGGAAGTGTTGTTCAAAGTCATAAGGTTTCTGGACGAATATGTTATGTTACTGAACCAAGGCAGCAAGGCGGTCTCTAAAAATATACAAGTCCTGAGTCAAGTCAGTGCATCATTTATTACTGAATCAAGTCACTGAAGTGACTTAAGTCTGACTTCAGTCCGAGTCAGTCGACTCAAGTCTACATCACTGGAATGAGGTGATGGAAGGAAGGAAGGAAGGAACAAAAGGAGAGTCAGCAGTGCAGGAGCAAGAGAGGTAGGCATATGATGAGTCAATGTGCAATGAAGAAAGTGCAACCTCACATGATGATGGAAAGGGTGGGAGATACAGCAGCAGAATGCAAAGAACAAGAGAAGGGGGTTTGCAATGGCATGAGGTGAGTCTGAGAATGAGGAGGAATGGGTGTGGGGCAAGTCAGGACCACAGTAAAGGAGGCAAGATGGTAGCAGCAGAGGTCCATCAAGAGGAGGTGAGCAGTGCAATTCATTGTTCCAGGTACTTTCCTTCCTGAGGTGTCCACTTCATGATGCTACTCTAAGGAAAGGAGGAGCTGGAAAAGGCAAGCAGAGAGGTAGACAGAAGCTTATTGTGGTAGGTGCTTGATGTGGATTCAGATTTTGGGGGAATCTGATTCAAGTTCAAGTTAATTAAGTTTTTGCATTTTAGCAGCCAGCCATTGCACTGAAGGAATAAATAATTAAAATAAAAGAATAATCCACCCAAATACATATAATACATAATCAACAATAAATAAATACTTTCCATACCCCTCCTTGTTCTTTATAGCACGTAATTGTAAGGCCCTAACAAAAATTTAGATGTTCTGAAAGACACATTTTCACAGTATCAGATAGCAGAAAACAAACTTTCGCAAAGGAAGAATTTCCCCTTTAAAAGACTTCAAAAAAGGAAAAAATACTTGCTCCTAAGATCATTGTAAATAGGGCACTAATAGAACATGAATTAAATCTTCTATTGAAACAGAGTTGCAAACACATACTCTGTCCTTCATGGGAACATTTTTGCCTGCCATCCGAATTGCCAGGGGGAAACGTTAATCTAGCATGCAGAAAGGCTAACTTCATTTTAAAAGTTGGAAGATAACCAGATAATGAGGAAGGGGTAGTTTGTGGAATGTAAGAAACAAAAAATGTTTGATTGGCAGGACTTAATCTCATCATTGGGATTGCATTGCTATATCCTTGAGTTTTTGGAGTATAAGTAATTTTGCTTTATCATATCCTTGAGTCGGGAAAAAAGGAACAGAAACCCCAAATTCATGACAGCCAATTGCATTTTATGCATCCATGAATTTGGACCAGGCTTTAGGGACTTCAAAAGGAGCTCAGATACCCGCTTAAAAAAAATTTTTTAAACCCAAAAAAAGGAGGGCTAATCTAAGAGCCTCTGTTTTAATTGGCATTATACCTAACTCTGCACGGAGCAATATAATTTTGTGGAAATGGGAACTGCCACAAGTCTGCGCAAAAATTTTTTTTTTGTGCTCTCTCTAATATATCTAAGTTGGCCAGAGCCCACAGTGGTGCTCCCGGGTTTAGGCAGGACTTAGCCTATAGAGTTCTAAAGTGGGTTGAATCATATTCCCCCTTTTGTGCGATAGAATCTTAATAATCCATTTAATGTTCTTTCACTAACAGGGTACTTGATTGAACCTGTGAAGACCAATTACCAGTCCAGTGAAAGCCCAACCAAGATATTTAAAGGAGGGGACTTGTTCCAATTTACCCCCGTGTAGAGTTATAAATTTTTTTGGATTTGCCGAATACCATCACTTTTTTTTTTTGGTAATTGATGGAAAGTTTTCATTCTTACAGTATAAACTAAACTGATTCAACAACCTACGCAGGCCTATTTATATAGGAAATCAGAATAGCATCATCTGCATACAATAGGATCGAATATTTCCGATTTCCAATTTTAACTGGGAAAAATTGGTCCCCTTTTTAAAACTCAACTACATCGTTTATAAATAAGTTGAAAAAAAGGGGGAGAAGCAGACACCCTTGTCTTACTCCTTTAAAACAGGTTGAGTTGATGGTTGTCCCATAACTCTGATTTCAAGGATGTATTTGAATAAAGGGATATTATACATTTTAAAAGGTTCTTATCAATACTCATAGTTTGAAATTTTAACCCAAAAGTCCCCGTAAATAGAGTCAAAAGCAGCCTTCAAATCAATGAATGCCACAAAAATATGCTTTACAGTTTGCCAATATTTATAATAACATTTTAACATAAAACAATTATCCAAAGTTGACCTGCCTGAACGGAAGCCAGCCTGTTCTGGGGCCAACAATGCATGCTCTTCCACCCAATCCTCCAATGTATCTAAAGAGACCTGGATAAATTTTCCCAGAAACATCCAAAAACTAATGGGCCTATAATTTCCTGGATCATTTCTAGGACCCTTTTTGTAATTGGAACTACAATAGCAGATGACCAATTAGGTGGTGTAACTCCTACATTATTAATTAAAGAAAATAATGAAGCAAAAATTGGAGACCATTAAAATGCAATATAAAAGTCTGATGGAAGGCCATCTTCACCAGGTGTTTGCCTTTTTTAGTCTTAGTATTAATGAATTACCCCTATCACAGAAATATTTTCCCAGCTATGTTCCCATTAGGTCCAGAAATCCAGGGGAATAATTTAAAATTTAATCATTAAATACTTTCCAAAATAGTTTTCCCCAGTTGTTTTTAGAAATTTTCCTTCTAAAATTGGAGATGCCCTTTTTTTCAAGCTTTGCAATTGTATCCCAGAATTTTGATGGATTCTTTTGCAGGATGCTAGGCTTAGTTCCTTCCACTGTTCCCTGTAATATATCCTTTTTTTCTCCCTAATTAATCTTTTATTTTTTTTGAAGATCATAGAAGTGTGAGGGAATTACAGTGGATTAGTGGATCGATATAATTTGATGGCTTTTCCCATTTGCCTTTTAATTCCTGCAGTTTTTGTCAAACCAAGCATTATTGCTTTTGGTTTGACAATTTTCTAGTGGGATACCTTTTTTATAAAGAGGGGTTGAGAGAGTTTGTTAATTGTGCATACAACTGATTTGCAGATTCAATATTGGAGTTTGAATCAGATCTTTCCTTAATTTCAAAAATTCCTCAGAGTAGAGTCTCTGTTGCAAATCTATTGCAAGGGGGGGTTTCCATTTGACCCTTTTTCAGAGGTTAATTTGGGCTTGTTTAGAATTAAGGTAGTGAGCAGTATTTGTAACAGTACTGTTAAACCACTGCAAGGAAAATCTAAGTGGCTGGTGATCACTCCCAGCAACTGGATCAACTGGAAAGAAAGGAACAAAGATCGATGCTATGTGAAATTAACACATAGTAAGACTCGCTCTAGAGTTATTTAAAAAAGAAACTCCCCCTTAAAATTATCAAGATGGGAACCTTTTATTAAAGTAGATTTAGTTTTGTCAGAAAAGTAAAAAAAATGCGGCCAAAATCATTAATCTTCTTATTTTTAGACTTTGAATTTCCAAACCTTCCCACAACTCAGTTGGGCCTCCTAAAACCCTAGCAATATCTTTTAATAAACCCTATGGTGCATTAAAGTCGCCAGCAATTACCAATGGAACTAAAGGAAATTCATACTCTAACTCGCATAGATATTCTTCTAACTTATACCAATAATTTGGATAAATATGGTGAGGTGCGGGGGGGAACATAGATGTTAAAAAAAATATAAGATTTTATATTTTTAATAAAAATGGCCATGGCATATGGAGCTAACCCTTTTAAAGAGGAATAATTGAAGCTGAAAGAGAAATGGATATAAATAGCCAGGCCACCACTCGGTTCCCCTTTAGAAGAAGAATTGCAGTGTTTGGGTGGCCACATATCCAGGAAGCCAAATATCATGCTTTAGCCAGGTTTCCGGGAAATGAGGACCTGAAATTGCTTGATATATTTTTAAAATACAATCCTCTAGTTTGTTCCTCCAGCCTGCTAAATTAGGACAAACAGGAAAGTCCAGATATTGAATATATTGATTGTCATTGTTGTGTCAAAACCTGGATTTCATTTTTTCCTCTGAAGTTACCACCGACCCATTTATTTGTAAGTAAGGGTTACAATGTACTTGATGTATATCGGCAAATACAGTATTTTGTTTATAGTCTTCCTTTCATCTGATTCATAAACCCCAATTCCTCATTCAAACCCAATTCGCTGTTGTTTGACGTGCTTACTAGAGATGGTATTTTATTACTGGGAGGGGATTCAAACATTATCAAATCATTCTGTTCCATAGGAGCTAAAGCTAAATCCAATTCTTTCCTCTCATCACAGTTAGCCTTTCTCTTAAGACGCCCAATCTTGTTATGATTCTTTTTTTTTAGTCGGGGGAAAACATTTATAAGAGTCTATTAACTGCTTTTCTTCACTGACCCTAGAGATATTAAATGGGTCTTGGGGGAGCCTTTCTCAAAAGAGTTTTCAATACAGGGTGTTGCTGCATGCAGTGGAACTTTTTATTAGGGGAGAGCAAGGGTGGAACTTTTAAACTACAATTTTAAACTTAAAAGTTGATTTAGAACCATATTCTCCCAAACCTTTGGGAAATTTTTCTTTACTGAATGGGATAATAAAGGTTTCCTCACAGTATCCAGAAAAACTCGGGTAGGTACCACACCCAACCTAATAACAGAAGCTTTCCTCTTCATAAAGAAATATTTTCCGATCTAAATACTAGGATAAATTTTTGCGTTTAGAAGGGGCGTATAAAAAATTGATAAATGAAAGATCAACTGCCTTAATTGGTAAATGTAGTATAGTACTGATATGCTTCCTAGCACAGCTCATTGTATTCCACCGAGGAATGATTGTCTATAAGGGAATATACTTAAAGCAACCTGATTAACCTGAAAAAAGAGATTCATATCCTTTAGAAAGTTCTTAGCTACAGGGAATGAAGGAAGCTGGGTTGTATAATGGTATTTGCAACTTTATCCCCTCCTGCTTCTTAGTGATATTTTTTAAGGAAATGTATGACTTTCCCTTTTTATAGTGGAGGTAAGACAGTCTATTTGTCTGAGATATTTCTTAATTCACTATAAATACTTTTTACAGTTGCCCCAGATTATATTGTTTTTTCATCCTATCATTAGAAGGAGAAATAATCTCCTGAAAGTCATCATGTCTACTCCCCTCTACTAGGTTTTTTAGTTGTATTGTTTCTGCCTTGTAGATACTGGGGCTCTAAGCTTTCCTCTTCTAGAACATCAAACCTATTAGAGGTAGGAACTGCAAATTTAAAAACATCTAATCTCCTATGGTTTTAAAAAAATCATCAATCTTGGGCTGCTTAATTTTAAGGGGGGAAAAGTAAGTAGGACTTTCCCCGAAATCTCTTTTTAAAGCCATATTAATTGGCTTTCAACTAGAAATTAAAAGAACTGGGTTAAGTAAATAATGCTTAATTAACTAAATAATTAAATAGCTAAACAGATATGTACACATATATATGACTATAAAAATAAAACATATGATTAACATATATCTGAGAATTAAAAGAAATGAAAAAAAAGAATGAAGTCTAAAAAAAATACTGTTTTCCCCCAAAAATTTTTTTTGATCCTGAAGCAAATAGGCTGAGTAGCAAAAAAACTCAGGGTGCACCTCTTGAACTCAGATCTGCATCCAGACTGTTGTAGGCAGCAGCTTTTTGGGGTCTTCTTTCGTCTTTGTTCACAGGCTTTATCAAAGTTTATAGAACTCCCCAGAGGTTTCCCCAGACTCAAAAGCAGGGGCTATCAGCTTTATTATTGTCAATATCCACTGCTAGTTCAGTTTTTCTCTACCAGACGCTCAGGACCCCCAAACAAAGGGATAAAACATTCGCAGTTCACAGCTTGCTGTCCCACATCATCAATCAGACCTTAAAGGATGGTAGAAGGCTCTATATCCTCCCTTCCTCCTCCTCTTTGTCCAGCCAACAGGTCAAAGATACAACCTCAAATCTCAAGCCTCTGCTCACCACTTTAGCATTTCAGCTGTGAGTTCCAAATTATAGGCAAATAAAGATGATAAGGACAATGCCAAAAATGCAAACAGCTATGGAAAAGGATGTTTTTATGCCTTCAATTAGTAAATTCCATCAGCAGTCCTCAATCCAGATGAAAATGGCAAAGGCAGTTCTTAAGGAATAGTCGTAATAGAAGTGTCTTCTCGATGTAAACAACCCAGCTGTAATTTGCCTGGGCTCCACTCTGCCAGCACTCAGCTAGCCCTCAGCTGGCCTTCCAAAAGCTTAGGTAGGTTAATTGTCAAGTGATACAGCTGCCCAAATAAAGTTTTAAAAACTTAGAATCTTAAATAATTAAAACCCTAAGTAATAAAAATTTGGGGGGATTAAAACCTCAGAACTTTAAAACTCAATGTTTTAAAAAATCCAATGTTAAAAAGGTTAAAAAAATTTAAAAAAGCAATAAAAAAAAAAGCATCAACTTGCTCACTAAAATCCAGTTAAAAATCACCATTAAGGACTAAAAAACACAACAAGTTATTCCTTTCTTCAATTGGACTAATAGAATCCAAACCCTCCACTGCACTTACGGGTAGCAGACCAAAGCAACAAACTAACCAGGAGCAAAAGCTTTTCTTTCTCCACCCCCTTTTTATCAGAAGCAGTACATAAAAAACAAAGTCAGTGGTGCACCAATTTTAAACAGCTAAACTTGCACACTAGAAAAACAAATGTACAACAGAGATGGGTTGGCATCCAAACAGTGAACTATGCCCAAAAATAACAGAGGATAACAAAAGAATAAACAAAAAGCTAAACTTTCAGAGGAGCTCTTTACAGCAGCTGCTGCCTCGTCGCCCTCTTTGGGTCCCCCCCAATTGAAATAAAAGTAATGGCAAGCAAGAAGTCTGGAGAGAAGGCAAGGAACAAGAGCTTCTCAGCAGAATGATTTGAGACTTTGTCTATTCAGACAGTGATAAAACAAGATTCAGTTTACACTCCGCCTTCCACTAAGGGACCCAAGGTGGCTTTGGGAGTATATGTGGGCTTCTAAACTGTTCGCTCTCACATATGTCCTTAAGTTAGATGGGTTTTATATCCAAGTAAATGTGCCCAGGAAAGTTATATATTTCTATATTTTAGGAATACTATTTGTTTCACAATGTAAACTCTTCAGGAATGTTTTTTTTACACGAGAGTCTTTTCAAATTTTAAGGGGGTAGCTGCATTAGTCCTTTCAGCAAAAACAACAGTATCTAATACATACCCTTATCTACCCAGTAGTATCTATCCTTAAAAATGAATACGTTTTATGTGATGTAAGCTTTTGGAGACTCCAGATCACTTCATCACATGCATGCCGTATTCCTCAGTTGGCAAATGTTTATAATATTGTTTTGGGGCAGGAAGATGTAATTACTGAAATGAGAAGGAATGGAAATATGAAAAGTACAAATGTTTATCATTAAAAAATAATAATTAGTAAACCCGCATCCTAGCACAGATACACTTTGTGATGAAAAATATGAGATTAAAGGAAATTAATTAAAAATGTTTAATTTGTGTCTGCGAAGGTAATATGCCATGCCTTTTTCTGTCAATTACTGCTATTTGTCTTTACTTTTCCCGTCACTCTAAGGCTTCCTATGGTATTTCCTGTAGTTTTTTTTTGATCAATAAAAATTTGATAGTTAAAAAACAAAACAAAACCTAAAGACACTAGATCCTGTCCAATCTTGGAAGCAAGCAGGGTCAGCCCTGGTTAAACTTTGGGTGGGAGCTACTATGAATACAGGGTCTTTATGTTTTATTTCAGAAGAAAACTGACAAAATCACCTTTGCTAGCTTAAAAATACAGGGAGAGGGGACTTTTTAAAAGAAGTCAGAATGCCTGGGTTCAAAGATATTTTTCTGCCTGGGGAGAATAGGAAACAACCTGCCATATCGGGATAATTCTCAATTTATTATATTTAGCCATTTATTTTTGGGAAACCCGAGGCAGAAACTCCCACAAGCTCTTCTCTGTGGCAGTAAAAATAAATTAATAATCATATATTTAGCCTATCCCAAGCTGTTTAGGGAGCCACACAACAACATATTGCAACAGTATGTGGATGGGATTCCAAGGCGGAAGATTTCCAGAAAGGCAGAGCATTTGGAGCTTTTTCCATCAGCCCTGAAGAAAATTAAATTGTGTCTGTGCAGGTGTTTTAAAAAATTAGTCAAAATGAGTTGCTTTGTTCCTTGAATGAGTCCCTTGGTGCTTGGTAATGTTTTTTCCAAAGTAAAATAAACTTCCATTTGTATAAAATTTGCAGTTACCATTGTCTGTAGCTCTAAAAGGATCCCCTGTCGCAAATCACTAGCTTCATTATATCAAGACTATACTGGTGGCCTTGAGACTGTCAATGTAATTTGTAAAAAATCCATAACAGTTCTATCCCATTTTATTGGTTTAAGAAAATAAATGTGATGTCAGAAATGTTTTCTCTGCATAGTTACTGCGGCATACCTTGATAGAAAAGGGACTACCGTGGAGGATTTTAGTAACTTGCCTAACACATATCTTTTACTGGCATCCTTACATGCTACCCCCAAAAGGCTGTGTGTATGTGGGTGTGCGTGCACACATAGTGATAAGTTGCGATTTTTGTTTAATGGGAATCTATTGTATAATGCATATTTCCTTTGTTTCGTTGAGGAAGTTCAGAGGGAAAGCACAGACTCTCTGTGTGTAACTAAGGCCATTTCCGCACTAGCCTGTTATAGTGCGATGGTCCCACTTTCAACATCCCCTGGAGCCCTGGGGTTTGTGGTTTCGGGAGGGGCTGGGCAGCCCCTCCCGAAACTGCAAACCCCAGGATTCAAGAGGATGTTGAAAGTGGAATCATCGCGCTATAACAGGCTAGTGCGGAAATGGCCTAAGTAAACCTTTCTTTTTGCTGTGAGTTTTTGACAGGGCTGGCCCAAGACATTTTTCTGCCGGGGGCGGGGAGGAGAAGATGACACCTCCTCCCCAGGCCAGGTACAGAACTTGACAGTAAGCAAGTGAAATTTACTGAACACTTGCAATGAGAGAGTGTTGTCTACAAAACCTAAGGCAGTTTAAGGGCTCCAGGACAGGTGGTGTGGCATGAAAACAGAGAGGAACAGCCACGGGGCTGCCACTTTGTCCCTCCCCACTGCATCTTCTGCTTGAGGGAATTGCCTCACTCTGTCTAATGCTAGGGCCAGGTAGTCCTGGATTGAGTTTAGGGTGCTGAGTGAATATACAAATGGCTAATAAAGAGAAACCACCATATGCTATCAGAACCAAAGACTATCTAATCCTGTACTGGTCATTCTGCTGGGTAGGGATCTTTTCAGTCTGTGCTCCCTGAAGTTCCTTCTACCTTGAGATTTGTATTTATTTGTACAAAACTGTATGTCTCTACAGCCAGGCTGAAGGGTGGTGATTTCCAACACACACGAAAATTGCAAACACAATAAAATCTATTTAAAAGAATGGATAATAAAAAAGTAAGAAGTCCAGAAAAACCAAGTATATTTCAAAAGCAGCAGCAGCAGCAGTAGGCACCGAGCAGTAGAATACTCCTCCTAAATATTCTAAATATCATTATGGTTACAAAATGTTCTCACTAACTGCCTAAAAGTCTCCATGAATGGGCTAGATAGGTTTTCATGGACCCCACAGATACACTTCTGCTCTCCTTATGATCTTCCCCCATTAAGATGTGGCATTGGCTGCATCCCCTGCTTTGAGACTACTGATATGTGAAAGAGACAAGACTTTTAAAGGCAAATGTTCACCAACTCTATATTTTTAAGAATATCCCTCTTGGATTAGCCCAGAGGCCTATCCTGCCTAGCATTCCACTCCTCGGTGACCAACCAGATGTCCCAGAGGACAGCCTATACAAGCAGAACATGAGAGCAAAACCATTCTCCTGCTAATGTTCGCCAGTAAGTGTCACTGAGAGGCATATTACCTCTGATCCTGGAAGTAAAATACAGGTACCATTACAAGTAGCCATTTGTTATGTAAAATCCCTAACAGCAGTAAGGACTGCTTTCTGACAAAGGGATGTATATTTGCATAAAATCTGCGCATGCTAATATGTATGTATAGATCCAAGTTTAGTTACATTATTATAACCCAAGTAGAAATCCAGTAAATCATTGGGAAGAATGACCAGCGAGCTATACCAGTTCTAACATTGTATGGACAATCTTAAGGCAGAGTTTGCAAAGAGACAGCCATGTTAATATCTTTCAGTCTAAAAGCAGTCTTGTGGCACTTTTGAGGCTTCAGCATAAGTTTTTATGGATTACAGCTCATTTTAAAACGAACGGTTAGGCCCTTTTTGCACGGTATTTTCCATGCGAAAGAGGGCCTGGAGCATCGCGCGATTGTGAAGAGCGATCTGCACAACACACTCACAATTGTGCGACGCTTCAGGGGCCAGCAGGACCTGATTGTGCACCTTTTCATTTTTGGCTAGAAGCTGAAAATGGTGCGCGATTGCGCATTGCTCCTGGGCCCTGCATGCACTTACCTGGCGTGCGGAGCCTCCAGAGCCGTGGCAGTCATGTTTCCTGCCCCAGCACAGCCTGGGAAGGTCCCAGGCTGCACTGTGGAAGGCAGAGGCGGGGCTCTCATGCGAGCAGGCAGCTTGTGTGGAGCTGAAGGACCCCGGACACGAGAGCCTCTCTCCAGAGGCTGCTCATGCGATCCTCGCACCCCAGTGCCGGAAGACGGTAAGGTGCAGAAAGGGCCTTAGTTTTAAAGGTGCTACAAGACTATGTTTCCCTTCCCTTTTAAAGAAAAGGTTTTTCTTGAAGCCTGGAATAACTTAAGTACAGTGGCCCCTCCGTTTTCCTGAGGGTTTGGGGTATAGAACTCATGTGCAAATGAAAAAATCCACAAATAACTCACCATCACACTTCCCCTTCCATTCTCTTGCCTTTTGCCATGACACGCAAGCCTGCCTTCTCTGTGATGGACAAAAGGTAAGGGAATGAGAGGGGAGCTCTGGGGGGAGAAGGAATGTGTGTGCCTGTCCCCCCCGTTCCCTTGCCATTTGCCTCAGTGTGTAATCTCAGCACTGGGCAGGAGGCAAGGGAATGGGGAGGGGGAGCATTGGTGGGCAGAAGGAGGGCATCCCCCCCATGCCTTTTGGCTTGGTGCATGATTTCTATGCTGGGCAAAAAGCAAGGGAATGGGAGAAGGGAGCTTCAGATGGGTGAAAGAAGGCTTGTGCAAGACTTCCTGCTCCCATTCCCTTGCCTTTTGCCCAGGTGAGCTTGCTTTCTTTCTCTGTGCCTGGCAAAAGGCAAAGAAATGGGGAAGGCACACACACATCTTGTGAATTAATTAAATTTGCAAATGTCAAACCCGTTAATGTGCAAGGAGGACTGTACTTCCACAAGGTATAATCTTCAACGTGTGCCTTTGTCATTCCTTCAAACAGAGGAGTAAGACATTTGGCTACTTAACACCCTTCAAAATGAAGTTTTTGTTCATTCCGAGAAGCATTTGGATGGTGATTACCTTTCTAGCAAATTGGTGTATGTTGGGTTTCCCTTTCAGGTTTTTATAGAAGTGAGGGAAAGAGTCACAGTGAGGCTCAAAAGCTTTATCTTGAATATATTCAAAATTCAGGTTTAAACTCCCACATTCCCCCAGACCAAATCCATGTATTTAAACAGCATTTATTCTAGTTGCTTTAAAATATCTCACAACAACCAGAGATACAGGTGCTTCAGTAGTTTGAAACATGTGTTCCCCTAGCCTTTGCATAATGCTCAGATGTATGTTGTGGGTATCCTTTTCCAACTTTGGATGAATCAAGAGTTTCAGATTCCCTCTTTGAAAGTGGTACCTTTTATAACCAGCACATTCTCTTAAATAAGATGCAGAAGGGATGCATTTTGAAAAGCATTCATTATGGGCATCCCCTCTTTGTTTATCATTAGTGCCTCCTCCCTTGTCACAAGAATCATAGAATCATAGAATCATAGAAATTCAGAGTTGGAAGAGACCACACAGGCCATCCAGTCCAACCCCCTGCCATGCAGGAACACCCTCAAATCAATCCCGACAGATGGCCATCAAGCCTCTGCTTAAAAACCTCCAAGGAAGGAGCCTCCACTACACTCCGAGGCAGCAGATTCCACTGCCGGACAGCCCTGAACTCAGAGGGCTGTCTCTGATTGGAATAAAACAGCATGGAGCATGCTTATGCATTCACAGAGCATTTCAGATGTAATACTTGTTAGTGAATCTAGTTATAGAGAATTTGTCTACAAGCTTTGGAATCTATTTAACAGTGTTTCTATATTCCCTTCAGAGCAGACAATAAATCTGCCACATCCCTTTTTTTTTTATGAATAATCCTAGGTGGCTAAGAGGTTTGCTTTCCATCCTGCAGCATCTGTGCAATACTTTTCCCTCTCTCTTTCACTGCTCCCCTTGTTACCCCAAAATGTGGGTGCCACAAGGGCCCACTAGCGATGCCAGTACCTCCATTCAAAAGTGGGGAATAATTAACTTAAATTCAGGAGCCCTGTGAGAGGGGGGAAACTTAATGAGATCTTTCCACCTATGTTTATGGGGTTTGCACAAGCACATAAAGATCCAAACACACACACACACAACAGCTAACTGGAAAAGAAAGGAAAGTGTGGAAAGAGGGCTTGCAGGGATGAGATGAAAATTACTGGTTGTCAGGACCCTGGCACTCCAGGACTCAAGCTCTGAGTCTGAACCAGAGGACTTCAAAGCCATGGAGCCTGCTGCACCAGCAGAGCCCACCCCAGAGGCTGCCATGGAACCTGCTGCACAGCCCACCCCAGAGGCTGCCCTGGACACAGAGCCCTTGGCCCCAGCAGCCCTAGCAATGGAGCCAGGAGCTGCCTTAGACCCAGAGATTCAAGAGCAGGTGCCTATTTACCAGCAGCTTCGGGAGCAAAAGAGTGATCTCAGAAGGTTAGAGCGTTTAAATAGGAAACACCAAGCAATCAAGCTCCAGCTGAGGTAGCACCTGGGTGAGGGCCTGCTTAATAAAAGCACTCACTCAGCCTTGGGTCTTTGTTGGCTCACAACTGTCCATCTTGGGAGTGCCTGCTGGGCTTTTGTGGACCCTTGCCTTGCTGGAACACTGCCTGACCTGCTGGTGTGTTGGAACTCATGCCCTAAAGTTACTTGGGGTATGTGAACTTTGTTGCTCCTGGCCTGGCTGTGATGTAACAGCCAGGAATTCTCCTGTCTGCAAAAGTCTCTTTAATTTACTGCTGCCTTATTTATTTGCTGAAGTAAAGCTTTTTGATTTAATTGCCAGACTGCTTTATCAGTGAAAAGGCCTATTAGCTGGCTCTTGGCTGCCTGCCAGGCCTTGGTGTTGACACTGGTCTGGAGAGCAGTGAGGAAAGCAGTGACATGGCTTAGGTAGGCACCTAAGGACAGTTCTCATTTGGGAATCAAACGGACATCATGGTATTCACAAAGGTGAGAGACTGCACTGGACTGCTTGAAGTCAGGGATTCTTATACCTGAAAAATACTCTGTATGTAGGGGTGTGAATTGCTTTGCCAGCCAAACGGACAATGGGAATTACAACATAAACAATGAAGTCCAGATAGAGTTAATGGTCTTAGTGTTTAGGTGACAAAAGGATAATGGCTGTCTGTGGACAGGTGGGGAAAACAATAGGGAAACATCAAGATGTTTGGGGTCGGAGTTAAAATAATCACAATTTGATGGCGATTTCTCCTTTCAGCTCTGAAGTGTGCGCAGTGGTGAAGCTTGGAGTGTGCGGAAGAGGGACAGGGTGGGTGGAGGGGCAGGGGTGTGGCTATGGTATATGTGGGTGTGGCCATGGCAGATGGGGTGTGGCTACAGTGTGTGGGGGTGGGGCTACAGTGCATGGGAGAGGGCAGGCAAGGAGCCCATTGCACCCCCATCCCTACACTACTGGGTGTGTGGCTTGTTATCTTTAAGCTTGTTATCTTTAAGAGGGTCCATGCTATTAGCCTGAAAAAGACTTGGTTTCTGCCTAAGAGGTAGGTGTGGCTGACCTTCCTTGCTGTCTCACATTTACAGTCAGTAATCTGCCTCTTCCAACTTGACCTTCCTGTCACCTCAGGTATCATTTATATCAATGCCGATTAACAATACCCATTTAATAATGCCAATTAAATCATGCCAATTGTGTGTGTGTGGGGGCACGTGCTGTGTAACACCCTCCCCAACTCCAATGAATTAAATAAGTCTTGCTTGTATGGCAATAACATGATATCATTGATAACACATATCATTTGAATATCAAAGTCAGGATCATCTGTGCCATAGTACAGTCAGATTTGATTATTTGTGAGTTTCTCCAACTCCTGTCACTCCAAGTGTTTCTTTTCTGGGGGAACCCCACTTCTCAGCAGCTGTGATTATGCTGTGCGCCCCTCTAAAAACCTGCCACCGGTCTTCCTCCTCCTCTGCCAGCCACTGTCTGGCCAGCCAAGGACGGCTCACAGCCTGATTTCTTAGCACCACAAACCTCCCAATGACCCCACATACCCAAGGAGATAGGCAAGAAAGAGAAAGTAACTACTTACCACCATCAGCAGACACAATAGTAGTCATGTGAAGGAACATGACAAGAACATATAGAGCAGATAGCATATAGAAACTGAAATTTTATTTAAAAAAATGTTTCTGGATCTCATGGTTGTTGTGGAAAAATATGAACAATATTATATTGTACTTCTGTTTATTGTTTCTATTGTCTTTTTACTTCTACTTGATCATGTAATGTGTTCCCAACTGGTTATGGAGCAGTCCCATTCTTGTTTTGTATTTCCCTTTGATTTCTTAGATCTTGTGGAAGAGGACTCTTGTTCTTCCTTTTTTTGTTACTATATTCTGTTTCTGTGCATTGGCATTATAATAGTTATCCTTGTCTTTGCGTGCAAATCACTGAACAGTTTCATTTAGGGGTCCAACTCTATTTCTTTAACCTTTTACTTTATTTCTTGTCTGTCCTTAACTGCTTGTCATCTGCCACCTACCAAGGCTTCTCTTTCTTTTTGGCTGCAGATAGTGTCTTTTTGCATTGCTCCCTGACAATGTCTTTGGCTTTGGTCTAGAGTTCTTCTCGCTTCTGGTCAATTAGACTTAATAGTGTAAATCTATTTTTTACATTATCCTTAAATTCTACAGGAATGTTATTTAGGTTCTATTGTGGCACAATGATTGGTTCAGTGTTCGCTTTACTACACATTTTGATACTGGCAGTTCATAGTCAGTGCCACAATCTGCTCCTGGTCCTCTTTTTGCAGAGAGAATGGAGCTTCTCCATCTTCTGCTGTCAGTTGTATAGTCTATTTGATTTCTCTATTGACCATCAAGTGATGTCCATGTATCCAGTCCCCACTTTTGATTGCCTGAAGAAGGTGTTTGTGGTGAAGAAACTGTTAGCCTTGCAAAATTTAGTCAGTTATTCTCCTACTTCATTCTTGATCCGCAGCTAAACATTCTAACAATTTTTGATTCTGTTCTGTTTCCTACTTTTGTATTCCAATCATTTATGACAAATAACAAGTCCTGTTTTGTTGTGCGATCAATTTTCTTCCGGACTCTCACACCGAATCTTTCAGCTGCTTCTTCTTCTACTTCTGCAGTTAGAGCATAAATTTGGATTACAGTTATATTGCTGGATTTACCCTGAAATATTATTGATATTATTCAGACAGACTTTGCATTATATTATTTGACTGCTTGCTACATCTGTCCTTTCTATTAATGCCACTCCATTTCTTCTTACGTTTTCATTCCCTGAGTAAAACACTGTGTAATTATGTGATTCAAAATGTCCCATTCCTATCCACTTTAGCTCACTCATCCCAAGGACTGCAAAGTTTCTAAATTCCACTTATTGTTTTACTATGTCTACCTCCCCCTGATTCATGCTGTTCACTTTCCATGTCCCTATAAGATGTGTTGTGCAGCTTCAGACTTCCCTTTCCCCTATGAGCATGTCAACTGCTGAATGTCACTTTGGCTTGAGTCCAGTCCTGTCATTAGGCACAGCACACTCATAGTTGTCCTCTGCTGTACCCCAGTAGCTCATGAAATGCCATCTGACCTGGGAGTTGCATCTTCTGGCACTATCTCTTGTTTCATTTCGGATTGTCTCATCATAGGATTTTCGTGGTAAAAGACATTCAAAAAGGACTTACTGTGCCTCTTTCTGCACAGTGGTAACAAGTGTTCGCTATGGTCTTACTGCTGTTGTCTCTGAGAGAGCCTCTCCAGTGTGACCTTAATCCCCACTAGTGCTGCTGTCTAGTAGCTGTTTGGCACATTTAGTTTGGCTCCTCAACAAAAGCCTTTCTGAGATGCAAGACCTTACCAGCAGCACTGCTGCCCTCAGCATTGTTACCCTGAGAATTGGGGGGGGGGGGGTCCCATGAGGGACGCCCAGGTTTCCAATTGAAATACCGAGATCTTTAACCCTATGTATACAGCGGCGGATCAGAGAGTAGCTAGACAAGGTTTCCAAATAATATACAGTTCTTTATTAAAGGCAAAAACATGAAAGACAAGACATAAACTAACTAACTTGGAAAGAGAAAAGGAGGTTTGTTGGGAAAGGCAATACGACCTGTCTCGTAGTCCTGGAGAGAAGAGGGGTTCTGGGAAAGAAAGCTCAGCCTGGGGAGCTGAGGGGAATCCCTTAGAAAACCAGCAGCAAGGCGGGATGGCAGTCCAAGGTGATCTGAAGACCGGTTAAAAGTGAAGGGTTTTTATAGGGAAGTTTGTGCCTTTCGGCTATGGCAGTTCCAGGGAGAACAAAAGGGGTTTTGGTGCTGGACAAAGGATTTGGAAAGGTCAAGTTTAGCATGATTGGATTTGCATGTGAAGATAATACTGTGGCTGGGACGTTGATGACCCAACATAAAAGAGTAACTTGACTGAAAGCCGTGTGGCTATTGTGAAGTTTGTGGCGGGAAGTTCCCTAAAGCTGCGGGCAAGATTTGAGTTGCTGGCTTCAGTAGGGAATGGAATGCAAACCATTAACGGCCGCTCTCTGTCCGTGCTTGTCTGGAGAACCCGCGAACACGTGGAATGAGGTAATTGCGAGCCAGTCCAGCAACGGCTGAATTAAATGATATCAAAGTGATATCGGGGAGCTCCCTCCAAGGGTGCCATACCGGAAGTAACAGCATAACCTCTTGTTTCACAGGAGCAAGCAATCCCACCACCTGGAAATGCTAGTGCCACTGCTGGGGAAGTGAACATGTATGATACCAGTTTCACCATCGCTAATGCAACAGGGTTACTCATAATCATAGCACCACTGTTTATAACTCTCCCTCTGTTTCCTCATGGCAGGCTGTAAAGCAGGCATGGGGAACCTACGTTCTTCCGTATCTTTTTGGATTCCATCTTATACTCCCCATCCATCATCACTAGTCTGTGGTCAAGGAAGATGGACATTGGAATCCATTATCTAGAGAATCACAGTCTTCTCACTCCTGCTTGTAAAATATTTTCTGTGTAATGGAAACACAATAAACTTACAGTGTCTTTATAACAATCCATTTGAAAACAAATTACAGGCTGAGCATGCACAATGGGGAGCTGAAAAGGGAGAGGCATGGTGACACAACTTTCAATGAAAAAACATAAATCCTCCCCCTCCCAATCCAATTTGGAGTGCTGTCAGACAAATTAAAATCGGTTTTTGCTACAAATTCTAGACTGAGAGCAATCCTATAATCCAGTTTGCCGGGAGGAGAGGTACGATGCCATTATAACAGAATCTTTCTCAATGCAAAATTAAAACACTTTGATGCCACTTTAACTGTCTTGGCTGCATCCTATGGAATCCTGAGATTAGTAGTTTTGTGATGCATTTAGAATTCTCTGCCAGGGAATTCCTAGGCATGGCAGTTAAAGGGCCATCAAAGACACTATAATTGTATGGTGTGACAGAGACCCAAGACAGTGCCCACTACATCTTATACCTGCCCAGCTTGGATCAGGAGGGGAAGAACAGATTATTCCCAAAAGCATAGAGCATAGAACAGAGCAAAATGGCCAGTGACTCCTTAAGGCTATACTATTAATGGCCAGTGTGACAGTGCCTTAGAAATGATGTGGTAATGGTGTGGGAAAGCACAGATAGCATAAGAAAACTGATGTGGCAACATTACAGACAAGTAGTAGGAGTACTTCCAGATGAGTAAGCCATGCATCGTTCCATCTGTACCATTTCTATTTAAATTATCATGATTATTTCTAAATATGCCAAGGCATGCAAAACGCATACAGAAATGCTGAGCAATTTTGTTCTTTTTTTCTTTTTAGTGTCCTTTTTTTTCTTTTTGACAATATAAGTGGTTACCTTTTCCATGTCAGAGAGACATGGCAGCAGGTTGTTGAGAGTGGGTTTGGACCCAAGTGAAAACTCTTTTTATGGGACTTTCAGCTGTTGTTGCTGGTTTTTTCAAGCAGCAGTACAGGATAGGCCTCTTTGGCCTTTTCCGCATTTTGTTTTTAAAACGGGACAGTGCGTCCTCCAGCGAGGACATTTGCACTTGGGGTCGAACTGGGTCCGGACTACTTTCTGTAGTTTCGGACTTCAGCCCGCTCTGGAATGACCAGAACTAGTGGTTCGCTGTGCTATTGAAAGACCACTTAAAACAGGTCTTTCAATAGCCCGGTGCACCCCAGTCCGTTGCTGCGCTTCTCTGTAGATTTGCAGGCTCACACCAGCGCGAGGCTGCAGATCTTCCGGGGGCAGGCTTCCGGCTGGCGAGCTTCTCCGGTTGGTGGAGAGCCTCCATCAACCGGAAGCCTCCATTTTCGTCCCCGGAGCAGTGTGTAGCGCGGGCACGCACTGCTCCAGATCAGCATGGATCGTCGGAGGGAGTGTGCCAGTCCGGTGAGTAACAGACTACCCCGTTTTCTTCCCAAAGTGCGAAAAAGCCCTCTGTTGCCAGGCCTCCTCAAAACTGGCTGGTACATGTGAGACAGGCTTATATAAAGTTCATCTCAAACCTCATGAGAGTCCCAGGCTCCCACAAGATTACAAATCTGGTGAGAGCCTGGAACCGTCATGGGTGGCCTCCTCTCACATAAGTTGAGGTGGATTTTATTTAGTCCTCTCTCATGTGCTACTCTTGCCTTCATGGCCTGGGCCTGTAAAGCTAAAAAAGAAAGAAGAGCAAGCATCCCTTGCACTTGCAACAAAGTGACCTGTGCAGCATTTGGTATGTAATTTGAGGCAATTTTGCTGCGTATCAAATGCACACGGGTTGGCCTATTGTAAGCCTGGCTGGTACCTACTCAGATAAAAAAATATGAGTTTGAGGTTGCTCAGATTGCACAGATGAAAACTGGGACTTCTGTGGCCAAGCAATATCAGAATGTGGTCAGGATGGCAAAAGTTATTAGTGTGAAGAATACCCAGACCAGGAGAGGCTGCAGCAGTTTGCTTTTGCCTGAGCTTACTGTGAAGAGCAAGATTCTCCCTTGTCTTTTCTTTCCACTGAGTTAATTAAATATAAACTACTTTTGCACTTTAAACTCAGGCCCTTTCCGCACGAGGCTGGTGAATCGATTCATGCCGTTTCTTACTGGATTTTCTGGGCTTGAAACAAGGCAGACTTTCTCTTATTCCCTTCCGCACAGCTACTGCATATGTTCCATTCTGATTCGGAGGGGTGCGAATTCATGTATCCACACTGCCTCCACCGTGGCCACTCCCGCTACTCCCCTCACCCCGCCCCGTCGGCTGTGATTGGCCCTTTTTTCTTTTTGCATGGTTTAGTACATCATTGCGTACGTGCGTACCTGCGTAAGTCCATACTACTCCCTGGCCCCTCCCATGAGCCCTCCCCTGACCACCAATTCGCATTGGCACAAATGTATGTGTCTGCACCGCTGTGAAAGTACAAATTGGATCGATCTGGAAAATTGGAAAACCGATTTCTTCCGGTTTTCAAATAGCGCGCTTTACCACCACATGGGGGCGCATTTAGTCGGAACTATGTGCGGAATGAAGGTAAATAAACCGAACCTAGTCCGCTCCAAGGTGCAGAAGACCTCCGTGGCAAGATGCATTGGCCCGCCTTAATAACCGTGTGCAGAAAGGGCCTCAGTTTGCATCAATGGAAGTAAGCTGAAGACAAAGAGGGAAAGTGCCTGGAGGACAGAGAAACAGAGAACTTTTAATAACAATTGAAAAAGTGGGAGAAGAGAGGATTGATTGGGATGGTCCCTGCCAAATTGGATCGGTTGGGGTGTGTTCAGCAGCCCAGAAAGAAATGGTGACTGCACTTCCTATTATATCACACACTGTTGTTGTTTTTTAAAATCATAGTGGAAAGAAAACAAACCTAATGAAGAAAGAGGAAGGCAGCAAGCGCCCAAATAGCTACTATGCCAAAAAGTCTGCTGGGATAGTTCATATCTATGAGATACTCTGGGGAATAGCTAGTGTATGGCTTCCCTCCCAGGCCTGCATCTTTCTTCTAAACTGGTTCATGCAGCCAGACAAAGCCTTTGTTACTTCCTTCCTGTTGTCACATCTAGCAAAGGGAGAATTAGAGAGAGGGCAGTATCATTTGCAACAGTTATGCAGCTCATATCCTTGCCTCTCACATGTAGAACTAGAGTGGGATTTGATCTTACCACGTCATCTATGCTGTTTTTGCCCCTTAACCCTGTGGCCTTGCTGTCTGGAGTTCTGAGGTATGGCAGATGACTTGTATGTGGTCTTAGGAAGAAGCATATCAGCAGCGTGCTCTTTCAATATGTGTTCTGCTGTGAGGCTAGTTTGCAGCAACTACCCTTTCTCCATGATCCTTATTACAAGTGTTCTTCCTTGCATGCACTATACGAGAGTGGCATGAGTCTAGGGCCATTTCCACACTAGACTGTTATAGTGCTATGATTCCACTTTCAACAGCCTATGGAATCCTGGGGTTTGCAAACCCCAGGATTCCATAGGATGTTGAAAGTGGAATCATAGCACTATAACAGTCTAGTGCGGAAATGGCGTAGGTGATATAGTACAAAGTGTCAAAGTCACCCTGTTGGGGGATTATATCAGAGTTTAGAAGCGTTATGGTTTTGGACTACTGCTCCCAGAATCTGCTGATATGGGGGATTTAGGGAGTTATTCTTAAAATTTCCTAAGCTCTAGCTTATGTAGGTGTTGGTGTTCTGTGGTTAGGTGAAAGATACATGCATACTCTGTTGTGGTAACATGAGGAGAGCAGACAAAGATGGAAAGTCACCTGTTTTGTCCTCCTCTGCTTCCTTCATCTTGAATGGGAAGAACTTTCCTAAAACTACCTTTATAGGCATCATAAACCTTTGCCAGTATATTTAGGGTACAGGATTACATGATCACCTCCATATAAGTGTGTCAAAACCTGTTCTAACACTACCCAACCAAGGAGGGGATCAATTTGGTACATTCTAGAATTGTTTCAGATAAGAGTACCAAAACTGCGTAGTCATATCTTGATCAGTTATCATGCTATTCCCAAGCCCACATGAAAAGACTGTAAAAGGAATCTCAGATAGTTTAACTAACATGAAAGTGTGATTCGTAGAATTACAGTAATCCCTTCACATTTGCAGTCATGAATAACTCTAGGCTCTCTCAAACCAAATTAAACCACACACACACACACACACACACATGTATGATCACCATATTGAACCAACTGTGGATTCCTTTGAGGCATCAGGGTTCCTTCACAAGGCAGAAGTGGGTGGCTTATGGGGCTTACAGCCACCCCCGCTGCTGCCCCCCACCATTTTTAATAGGGACTTACAAGCCTCATTCGCAGTTTCTCAGTCTTAGGAGGCTTGCAGTCCCTATTAAAAATGGCATAGAGAGGCAGCAGAGGTGACAGCAAATAATTCGTGAATAATCAAATCTGCGAAAGTGAAACCCACAGATGTGGAGGGCTGACTGCATTTATGACTATTTCGATTACAGGTGTAAATTTCATATATTGGGTAGCATCAAAAACACAAGCAAGTGGAAGTTACTGCAGAACAATACGTTTTTTGAGTATTAAACACTTTTTAAAAAATGAATTTCAAAGCTTGTTGTTTTCTCTCATGATTGCAGCAGTTGCCTTATTGTGTGTGTGGGTGTGAGGAAGAGAATAACTTACATAAACACCATTTGCTGTAGTGTATGCTCGGGAAATACTCTACGTCTCATGTTGTTGTTTTTCCCTGATCAGTCCTTGATCATCAGATTGCCCCTTTTAAACATCAGCAGTGTGTTACTACTTTGCTGTATTCTAGTGCAGTGGGGCGGAACTGATTGTTTCTGTAAAGGGAGAGAGATGCAAATGCAGATTTATTTAAATAATTTAAAGTCCCACAAGGTAGTATGTGTTCAACATGAAAATGAGCAGCAAAGAACTACCAAACCAACATTACCTTCTAGCTTAGTGATCACGGTTCTATTTAATCAAAATGAACTATATTTGAAATCGGATCATTCAAAATATATGAGTGGAGTGTTAAAGAAAAACGACAGATGAGAAGTAGTGTTATAGAACTGTCATGATACTACATTGTAAAAAGTAAGTGTTTTCTTTAGTTTTTTTAATTGAAAGATTGAGTTTACTCACTTAATACACAGGAACAATGTGTCATTCATAAACCCATTTTGTGAATATGTTCCATTGCTTTTTAATTCAGTCCAAGGTTCCCCAGTAGATCACAGGAGACCAGCCATAGGCTTCAAGACAGTCCAAAAAATGAAGGACACACCCCAATCAACTATTTGTATGGAAAGCTAAACGGCTTGTGGTAAGATGGCTGTGTGTCCTATAAAGATCCCTGTTTGAAAGGCTGTTCAGTTCCAAGTCCAGTGTAAAGGTAAATTAGCATATGCAATTTGTATGCAAATCTCTGTCTTATGCTGTCCTTTCCAGTGATGCATTTCCTCTGAACTAAAGTATACCAGATTCTTGAACAAGAAAGCCCCAATTCTCTGAGCAAAATTCTCAAAGGCTGGGGCATACTGGTATACACATTATTGAACGGAATCATATCTACATAATTTCAAGCTACCTGCTGAAAGTGAGCACTGTGAACCAGCAGTACAGAGCACCAGAGACAAAAGAGATGCGTCAGGTAGTGCTTATAATGAAAAATAATGAAAAAAATTATAGCTCTGTGGCTTTTCTACTTGTGCCTTCTTGTGTTTGCTCTGTGGTGCTCAGTTTCAACTGCTAGATCTTTTATTATGGTGGTTATAGATTTGTGTGCATATCTATATCTATATTTCTATATATCTGGAACATTGTGTAAAACTATATACACACCAACATGCCTATCCCTTTGCAAGAATTAATTGCAGGGATATGAGTTCAAAGGGCCTTCTTGTTTTGCTTTTCTTCACCCTGTTCATCATCTGGAGGTCCTAAGTTTCAAGCTTGCCTGGAATCTGATTAAAAAGTGTTGCCTTGCTCTTAAGCTGAAAAATACAAGGACAGGTTGTCTTTGAGCTGAGTACTTCAAGAACTCAATGACTCAGCACCTTGAGATGAGCATCTCTGAGTAAATGCAGAGTGCCCTTTCCTTCAACAAACCAGCTTCTTACTGTTGTTTTAAAGCCAGATTGGAGGACAGCATGATTGAGCTTAAAGAGTTTATCCCCCTACCACGGAAAATAGATGTGTAATAACATTAATGAAATGACAGCATACGTCAGCTTTCTGCTGCTCCAGACACTAGAACACAAACTAATGGATTGAAATGACAAGTAGGGAGATTCCATCGAACATGAGGAAGAACTGAACTGTAAGACCTGTCTGACTGCCTCAAAGGGTGGTGGAATTTCCTTCTTTAGATTTTTAAACAAAAGTTGGACATCTCTCAAGAGTGTTTTAGTTGCATGTCCCTGCATGTCAGCAGGTTGGACTAGATGACCTTTGCATTTGTTCCAGTTCTGGTTCTGTGACAATGTGTAGAGTGTTCCTTTATTATTCTAGTTCCCTTCCTCATCTTGCAAATATCAGGGAACTTAAAACACACAGAGACACACTTCCTTTGATGTACGTATTTATTTTCTGACAACTGGTTCGGAAGCTGAGATTCTGACCAGATCAATAAAATCATTTGGTTCACAACAGTCCACCCATTCTTAGAACTCTTATCTCTTTCCATATTTTATATGTTCCATGACTGAACTCCAAAAAAAATTGGAGAACTGAGGTTGAACCCAAGGCAGTTTCTGTCTCAAAATCACAGCTTCTGAAAAATTAATTTTAGGACTACAACTCCCAAAATGTCTGTGCTGCTGGAAGCTAAATTCTAGGCATCTTCTGTTTGAAGGGCAAAGCCTGAAAAACTTACTTTTTAGGTGGAACAGATGAAGTGCCTCAAAACATGGTGGGCTTAACCCTGCTGGAGATTTTTTAAATAGAGGTTGGAGGGCCATCTGTCCACGATGGTTTTCATGCATCATATGACCCTTGGTTCCCTTCCCTGGTTCTACAATTCAGTGGTTTCATGAACTTCCAAAAGATTCTGAGAGCTGTAGCCAGGAACACTACAATTGCTTTTTTTAAAATGTGTGTGTGTGTGTGCATGCACACATGGGTCAACACTAGCAAACAGTTCATTTTTTAATTTTGACTACTTGCAGTTGTTTTTACAACACAGGGAAAACATAGTGCATCACATTACAATGATGGTTCCTAACTTTTTCTTTACCGCAGACCTCCTTTAAATATTTTTTTGTTGCTACGGACCACCAAGACTTATCTCAAGGTGGCTTCCAGCTGTAGGTGTGGTAGCAAGAAATGTCACATGCTTTCTTGCAGCTCAGTGTTACTCACTTACATGTTTTTACCATATACAGAAGTAGAAAGTACTGAGTACTTTTTTTTTTTTGCTATCAAACAATTTCATAACTTTTGAATGGTTTGAGATATTGTAATGAAATTTTGTACAAATGATGTCTGTCACCAGCAAAAGACTCCTGCTCTTTGAGATCAAAGTTTGATTGTCTGTCTTCCTTCCTTCCTTCCTTTCATTCTATTTTGA
Source organism: Ctenosaura bakeri (assembly GCA_948474755.1). NCBI lineage: Eukaryota > Metazoa > Chordata > Lepidosauria > Squamata > Iguanidae > Ctenosaura > Ctenosaura bakeri. The sequence continues at coordinate 121,462 of CAOLHI010002496.1, forward strand.
CTCTTAAGAACTCAAGACATTTCTTCAAGCCTTTGTGGACCCCCTGTGAGGACATTTTGGCCTCCCAGGAGTCCACGGACCCTCAGCTCAAGAACCACGGCATTAAAAATAATTCTCCTCCAACTGAAGGTGATAATTTGAGTGTCATGAAAGCAGCAGCAAAATAATGGTCATTTAGTTCAATTGTGATTGACAGTTCCTGAAAGACCTCAACTACATAGGAGTCCTGGTGACCCAATTTTGCCTAATCATTTTGGGGGTGATCTCAGCACCCTAGTCATTGAGGGGCTAGTGCTCTATCTTGCCCCTTATTATGGGGTCCAGAAAAGTAAAATTTCCCCCAACCATGCCCCAAGCCAAGCAATTTAGAACCGCCTGCAGCCTTTGTCTGAGGCATCACACTGCAGTCTGTCCTGAAATCTACCCCTATTAAAGCCTGCCAATTGAGACAATGAGGGCCTAAATACCCTAAACACACCAGATTCCTCTGATCTTGCAAGTTAAGCAGGGTCAACCCTGGTTAGCATTTGAATGGGGACATCTGATGCTATAAGCTATATTTCAGATGAAGGACGTGGCAAAACCACCTCTGAGTATTCTTTGCATGAGAAAACCTGATGAAATTCATGGGGCTGCCATTCGTTTGGCAAGTTGAAGGCACACATACACACACACTCTGAGAGAATGGCACCTTTGCTGTAGAAGAGAGGAGGTGGGGGAATGAATGACTGGGCACTTGGCAGAAGCATCTTGCAGCTTGCTGAGTCATTGACCTTGAGGGACAGTGCAGAAGCCAGAATAGACAGCCTGAAAGGCAAGCTGCTGAGGACATTAGCGTATGAGCTTCCCAGCTAGACAAAAAGGAGAGCCTTCAGGGGACCCGTGCTTTAGGAACAGATAATGAGCCACAAACAAAGTAGCCACGGGCAGCCTGCCAGAGAAAACTGGCAATGAGAATTCTCAGTTGAAGTTGTCAGGGTTGATGCATGGGTTACAGTACCTGCCAGCATGCGGTGTCTTTTGGCAGAGCCAGGGATATATTATTCCATTTATGATGATGGGCCAGAGGTGATTTTCTAAAGCAAATCTGAAGAGCTGGCAGGGGGCAAAACAGCAGATATTTGCATGCAGCGTATTTCAATAATTGTAAAGGAAACCTTCAATAAAATTGTATTTTACAGTTTTAGCTGGTCATCCACAGCCGAAACTGATGTGTGGCAAAATTAGATATGTGCATATCATCCAAGTGTCCTGATTTGGCAGGAGGCACAGGCCCTTTCCGCACTGGGCTATTAAAATGGCGCAGAGCGACCTCTGACGGAGGTCTTCTGCACTGTGGAGTGGACTGGGTTGGACTACTTTTCGTAGTTCCGCACCTTAGTCCACTCCGGAGCGACTGGAACTGATCGCGCAGCGTGCTTTTTAAAAACCTCTTTTAAGAGGTTTTTCAAAAGCACGGATTGCGTGACCTTGTGTTGCTCCATCGCCACGCTCCAGTGTAGATTTGCAGGTGCACACTAGTGCGTACCTGCAGATCTGCCAGGGGAGCGCTTTAGGCTGGCGAGCTTCTCCGGTTGGTGGAGAGCCTCCACCAACTGGAAGCCGCCATTTGGACGCTGGAGCAGTGCGGAGCGATGAGCCCGCACTGCTCCTCGTCCCGATGGACTCGATCAGATGGGGAAGAAATCTGGTGAGTTCCGTTTGTGCCCGATTCACGCCCCATGTGTGGAAAGGGCCACAGTCTCAGTTAATTTTCTGTTGTCCCATTTTTTCAGCTGCCTTTATAATGTCCCAGTTTCTTTCTCCATCTGCCACTTCCCTCTTTGTCCTCATCTTACTTCAACTGCTGCAAACTGAGTTCAAAGGGCAAAATTGATTTGTATTCAATTAACTCAGTGGGAGGAGAAGAAAGGAGAGAGAGGTCAGAATCTTACCCTTCCCGAGAGGCTCTTCTAAAAGCAAAGTGTGGCAGCCTCTCCTACCATGTGTATTCTTCCTTTTGCCATCTTGATCACACTCAGATGTTGCTTGGCCACGTGTGTCCTAGTTTTCTTCTGTGAAATGTTGGAGGATCTCTGAATATTGTTCCTAAAACATAGGCAGTTGTCTTGTACTTATTGGTCCATCCAAGTCACCACAGTCTACATCAGGGATGGAAAAAGTGCAGCCTCAGGACTGTGTACAGTCTGTGAACCTCACATTTGTGGCTCCAAAGCCTCCTAAAAGCCTCCCCCAATTTTTTTAAAGGGGCTGATTTGCATTCTATTTTTGGCAGTCTGTCATTTTGCTTTCCCATCCACTCAAAACCACCAAAAGTCCTGAAGAAAATTTTTTTTTGGGGGGGGGTCCTGAAAACTGACCAAAAATGGTAACAGGAAGTGATGTAATATCTCTTCTGATGTGATCCTGGTGTGACCTGTGGGGATGGGAGGCAAAGATTGGCTTCTGCCACCTACTCAGTTCCCTATTTTTGGTTTATACTAGTTGGAAGTGGCTTCAGACAGAAGTCTTTTTTATTTATTTTTTTGTATAATTTTTATTGAAAGTTTGTCCCAAAAATAATGCCCCCCCTCACACTTCCATGCTTAAATCTTCCAGTTGAAATTGCTTATTTCCATTCCCTTACAAACATAATTTCCATCTTACAGAGAGAAGAACAGTTACATTATTTCTTCTTTGCTTTCTTATACATTTATATCCTTACCCAATCCAATACTCTTTTCCATTCTTTCTCAAGGTTCTGGATAGATTTATTCTTCCAGACAGAAGTCTTTTTTAGCTGGACCTGGGAATAAGGAGTATTGAATGTGTCATCTTTTCTGTGCCGATCATGTAGTCTGTCACTGAGCTGTAACACTTCTGCTGATTTACCAGTAGATTGGAGGCTCTTGAGTGCCCATAAGAAGTCCTCCAAAGCCAACAGAATAACCGCTCAAGTATTTTTAATAATACAGAAAGAAAAGATAATTAGGCTGGTTGGCAGCATTCTCTTAAAGAGCAATACAAAAGAAAGTAGAAGAAGAAAAGGGCAACCTGAGCGTGAATCATGTGTTACCACATGTCCTTTGTCTGCATGTCTATGCACAAACAAGAGCTTCAAGAGGCTTGGGCAATTGATTAAATCATTGATCCTACCAATCAAAACGTTGTGGTGTTGATAGCCTACGTGCCTGGGCTCTGCTATGACATTGCACTGTCCCACCACAACCCAGTACAGGAAAAGACTAGAGCCATTTTCACACTAGCCTGTTATAGTGCTATTATTCCACTTTCTACATCCTATGGAATCCTGGGGTTTGCAGTTTAGGGAGGGGCCTTTGAGGATTTCATAGGATTCCATAGGATGTTGAAAGTAGAATAATAGTACTATAAGAGGCTAGTGCAGAAATAGCCTAGTATAAATGAGAGGGGGTGATTACGTTTTTTTTGAGGATGAGCTAGAGGAAGAAGGAGAAGGAAGAAAGAATGAGGAACAATTGTGTAGAGTGAGTTCATATTCTCCGGCAATATTAAGTAGAGAGCCAGCGTTGGACTAGGGTGGGTACTAGTTTTAGTGTTGGACTAGAACACTGGGAGACCAGGGTTTGAATCCCTGCTCAGTCAAGGAAACCCACTAGGTAACCTTGGACAAGTCACACACCATTAGCCTCAAAGGAAAGCAATGGCAACCCCCTCTAAACAAGTCTTGCCGAGAAAACCCCATGATAGGTTTTCTTTGGGGCAACCATAAGTCGGAAATGATTTGAAGGCACTCAACAACAACACCAAGAGTATTGGATGCAACACTTTGCAGGGTGCAGAGGAACTGGTGTGCAACATTTAGTTGTAGAGGATGCTTCTTGATGGGCAATAATGAGTAACAGTGTTTTTTGTGAGACTCAGGAGCTCAAATAACAATACAATTTGCTGGATCTTGACAGCACCATTAGTCCCTAGTGGGGTCTTCCAAATATATTCACTGATCTGCATGGCTGTGGTAGAGTGCCAGGCATCTGAGTTACTGTCAGTCTGCCAGTGCATCTTTCACCAAGAATCCAGAAATCTCTCAGCCATAAGCAATGTGAAGCATTGCCTCTGTATGTCTGTGAGACAGACACATACATACCACATCTTTCACCCTTGGCACTCTGCCATGGATTTTAAAAATTGCAGAAAGGTCCAAAGATGAATGTTAATGGTCTCTGACATTTATTGTTGTAACTGCTCTGTGGTGGTTGTTGTAATTATGCTTTTTATGATCCTGAACAGCCTTTGGGGTATAAAAGATGGATGCAAAAACTTTAAAAGAATAATATTAATAAGAAGAGATGAACAATGAGCAGATAAATGTGTACAAAGCAATTGTGAGCACGCTTACTGAGAGCCAGGCATCATGTTATATTAAAATCATAGTCTGGCAATATGCAGTCAGAGGGGGACCATTACGTAGCAGGTGCGAGGCTGGATAATGCAGGTTTGATAGGAGCCTCAGAATCCTGGATGCCCCACCAATAAGAAGGCAACCAATCAGAGTATAACAATTCTACAAGAAGGAATCATTAAAAATAATTCCAGACCTTCCAACTGAATTGTGGGGGTACTCTAGATTTCTGAAGGTCAACCTTTCACTGGGAAGTCCGTCATAGTTATGATGATCATTACCCACCCATGTAAAAGATGAGTATTTCTTATTTTATCACAGCTGATCCAGAGAACTCCACTTAAATAGCAGAGGTTAACAAACCTCATAGAGGAATCTCTTGAAAAGAGATGAGGTGATTGTCATTCTACCTCAGTGAATTGTTGGCTTGGAAATATATGGGATCCAAAGAGTGATGAAGCTGAATCTCACCTCTGGGCAGTGACCCCAGTGTGACTGACTGGAAGATATGTCTCCCCAATCCAGCTCACTCCCTTAAGGGGAGCAAATAGTGTCCAGCTTCATTTTACTTGTCTAGTGAATTGGCCAGCTCCAGTGTGACCATGGCGGAGGCATACATGGCATGCACTTCTCTCCACAGTGGGAGAAACATGTCATCCAATCTGGTTGAGTGCATTCACAAAAGCCTAGGTGATCACATACGAATATATATATATATATATTTATATGTGATCACCTAGGCTTTTGTGAATGCACTCAACCAGATTGGATGACATGTGTGTGTGTGTGTGTGTGTGTCTTGTCTGTCTGTGTATATATGTATGTATATATCTATATATCTGTATCTGTCTATCTATCTATCATCTATCTACACACACACACACACACACATATATGAGACAAAATGCTAGGCCAAATAAATAAATGCATAAATAAAGGACATAAGAGGACAAATGCCACAGATGCAGGCAAAATGTCTGGAGAAAATACTAATAGAACACGGCCTCAAAACCCAGAAAACCCACAAAACCCACAACAACCTATGTATTCTGGCCATGAAAGCCTTCGATAAGAGGATGCAGTTTTGCAGAAAAATTGTGTATCCAAGTTCATAAGTCAATTCAAATTTAGTAATAGACAGTGGTTAGTCATGTGTCTTCTTCTACTGTCTCTCTCTTCTTTCTATTCATTTTCTGTATGTCAGACAGAGGATACTCTCAAACAGAGGACTGTGCTCTTTAATGCAAAACATATGTCAGTCCTACAGAAACAGCTATAGCCTCACCATCTGATAGCTTCAGCTGTCAAAACACCCATCTTCTTGTGTATTAGTATGTACATGAGTCTCAGTCCAGCACAGGCTGGACCTACCCTCTATCATAATTAAATGCATATTTACCTAGAATGGTAGGTTATCTCGCCTTTTCTTTCCCATCCCACCATCTTGCTTTCGTTATACTTCAAAGAAAATGACATTAACACAGACGTCTTTTAAAAATGATAAATGATAAATTCCTCTCATCAATTCCTAAGGGAGGAAAAAGTTAAGCAAACAAAGAAATGATCCTCTTGTCACTTATTTAGCCATTTTTCCTGGGATTTTTTTTGCATCTGGCTGCTGATGAATGGTCATTACAGCCTGCCTAATGCCATGCACAGATTGACGGGATGATTGCTGAGACTGTCTTGGGGAAGGATTGGTGGCGGAGGGGAGGAATGTTGCCTGGCATATTGCAGTCTCATTATCTCTCTTTCTCCTTCTGGGACAAGGAGAGATGGCAAATAGGCCTTTCCACGCAAACAAAAGATCTAACACCTATGCAAGTTGCTCAAATCCTTCAGTGAGAAAGAAGAATGAATTCAATTAGAATCTCCCTCTTTATGTGTTTATGGAAAGGTTGCTTCAGATGATCTGTGGAAAGGCTGATTTAGATATTATATTAAATAACAGAGCATGTACACACCCATACCCTCCAACATTTCACAAATAAAAGTCAGGGAACACGTGACCGAGCAACATTAGAGTGTGTTCAAGATAGAGAAATGCATTAATGAGGAAGAACAGACAAACTAAAAGAGGCTGCAGTGGTTTGCTTTTGTTGGAGTCTGTTGGGAAGGATGAGATTATGCCCCCTCACTTCCCCCTCACTTCCCCCTCCTCCTGAATTAACTGAGTACAAACTACTGACCCCTCCCGAAACTGAAAACCCCAGGATTCCATAGGACGTTGAAAGCGGAATAATAGTGCTACAACAGTCTAGTGCAGAAATGGCCTATGTATGCTTTGCAATGGCCTTTGGTAATAAGCAATAAACTAGAACAACTAGAATACATTCAGAGTGTACAGTTACCTAGTTGTGGCACTTATGTCTCCCCTTCTTGGAAAATGAGAGGTTGGTGTAAACACAGAGCAGTGTGTTTGATGAGCAAAGCAAGCCACAAAGTGAGAGCAGCCTCTCTGGTTACTCAATGTTGTTTCATAATGGCGCATACATTTGCAGTCAAGTGAGCCCTACTGAAGTTTCTAAACACCATCACGAATGCATGTGTTCAGAGCTTCTCAGTGCTTTTGATGGCTCCTCCTCCCCTTCTTCGTCTTTCTCTCTCTTCTTTCATTTCATAATTCAACAACCATTAATCATTAATTGAGAATAAATTGGATTAAATGGTGTTTGGCACATCAGTAGTAAACACTGTTTCCTTTTTAAACAGCTGCCAGATAGACTGCATGTTTTTTACATTTGTGAAAGAACGGAAAAAGAAAGAAAAATGGAGGCAAAGGAGCACAAAATGATGCTGTTATCTTTGCTGTCCTGATTTCAGGCCATGACTGTTTCAGAAGCTGAAACTTGTTTGATATCAATAAAAATGACAAACAAGGCTTCTTGTGTATGGGAGAGGAAAAGTGGGAAGCAAATCTACTAGCCTCAGTTGGTATTTAATCCTTGCCAGCTTTCTGATAGCAAAATATTCCTTTTCATGACTCCTCGTATTTACATTTCATCCCTTGAAAGTGAGGTGCAGGGGAAGGAGGGAAGATGTTCTGCTCTCTATGAACTGTTTTTTTTAGAGAAATAAATTATGGAGTTCCAATTTGACCACATGCTGGGTAAAGATAGACAGTTTCCCTTTTTATGTGTGCCATTTGATGTTCTCACTGCACACAAACAGTGGACTGTGGGGCTTTTTAATGGCTCTCTTGGGCACTCTGAAGAAACCTAATGTATATTTTACTTGTGTTGCTTGGTTCTTTCATCACGTGCAGTGATGTAAGGGTTGAATGATTTCATATAGTTGCCACGAGAGCTTACTTATAAAATCTTGAGCTATGTCATTTTGTAAATAGTCATATGAAAGCCAAGAGCATGTAAATCACTAATTCTATGCACCCTACTATATTCCTCCCCAAGAAAAAATGTTTGAAAATGAGGTGCATCTTATACACCAGTGCATCTTATATGCTGGCAAATAATATTTGCCAGTGTATAAATGGGACGTGTCTTATATGCCGATGTGTCTTATACGCTGGCAAATATGGTAATTCAAGACAAGCTCTCTCACATATTGTGGCCTCACTTCCCTGTCAAGCTCAAGGAGAAGACATAGATGCTGAGGAGACCCTACTTGGGCATCATCCACTCATTGGTAAATGGCCACCTAATGCATCCCCCCCACCCGCAGCCTTAGCTCCGTCAGGTTTCTCAGAGGCAGAAAGTAGTAGGGAGGTGTAGCTCCTGTCAAAAGTGATTTATGACCCTCAGATTTGATTGATTTACGACCTGTCAGATTTGATTGATTTATGACCTGTCAAAAGTGATTGATTTATGACCTGTCAAGAAATGACTGACACCTATCAATCTCCCTCCCCCGGAAGTACTAGGGCGGGACATCCGGAAGGGGCCGTACCCCTGCCCACCCACGTGGTCCAAGCCGTCCAATGGGGTGATTTCTAAACTGGGTTCCCATGGGGCCCCAGCGGAGCCACGTGACCCCCTCAGATCCACGCCGGCCAATCACAGGCGACTTCCGACTCGCGCTGCCATTGGTCCAGCGGGGCCGTGTGACCCCTCGAATAGCCCGCCCCACCGCCCTCGACCAATAGGGACGGATCTGGACCCCTCAGAAGCACGTGTGTCAAACCGGCCAATAGGAGGGCGCCCTTGGAGAGATATATCGTGGGGAGAGAGCGGCCATTGTTGCATGCCCGGACAAGTCCTGCGGAGACAACATGGAGGGTACTCCCTATAGGCAAGGGAATGTGAGAGGCCCCTCCCCAAGGTATGATGGTCCTGTGGGCTTTTCTATGCCTCTTGCACCTTTGAATATTCAACCTAGAAGACCGTCGCCATTGAATGACCCTGAAAACGCACGCGGTCCTGCGCGCTATACTTGGCCTCTTTCGCCTTTCGATATTCAACCTAGAAGGCAGTTGACATTTGATGACCCTGAAAACGCACGCTCCACGGTCTGGAGTATGGATACTGCTGACCAAGACCCATTTCTTGAATGCGATTGCCGTTGTAATTTAAAAAGAGTTATCCAGAGGATAGGGGAGAAGGGAATTCCCAATACCCCACGGAGCCCAGATGAAGTGGATGGTGTAGCCACTCAGACTGAAGAGGCGATGGAGGTGGGAGACCCCGAGCCAACTCTACCTACGCTGGTTGAAGAGGAGATGAATGGAAGCATGGAAATTGATTCAGGCTATGAGAGCTCAAAGGTAAGAGTTCTTTATTATTTTATTTTTAGTATTGATGGGTGGGTTACCAACTGCCAAGAAGAAAGGGGAATAAGTTGTTTTCTCAAAGCCACCCTCACCAAATATGTATCTATAGTATTTCTCTCCCCTTGTTTTCCACACAGGAAGACCTGGACGCTGATATTGCTGAGAAACAACCTGACAAGAGCTGTGTGACTGTAAATGTTCCACCGACTCCTGAGGAGTGAACATGTATTTCTTGTCTTTCTAGCAATAAAAATGGTTTGTATTATGCCTGCGTGTTCATACTTATTTAGCTGGGAAAATGGCAGGGCATGAAAAAATCCTAAGGGATATATATTATTCACCAGGGGAAGTTGGGAGCTTTGGCGGAGTGAACCCCCTCTTTCAGGAAGCCAAAAAACAGAACCAAAAACTAAGGAGAGGGGAGGTTACCCAATGGCTTTCTGGGCAAGATGCTTATACACTACACAGACCAGCAAAAACTCATTTTAAGAGAAACAAGATTATTGTATCTAAAGTGGATTCTCAGTGGCAGGCTGATCTAGTTGACATGCATCATTTTTCTAAATACAACAAAGGATATAAGTATATTTTAACAGTCATAGATATTCTATCTAAATACGCCTGGGCTTTAGCTTTAAAGGAGAAAACTGGTAGACAAGTGTCCAAAGCCTTTAACACCATTTTCACACAAGATGGAAGAAAACCTGACAAATTACAGACTGATCGTGGCCGGGAATTTCTAAATAAGGCTGTAAGTGGTCTATTAAAAAAGCATGGGGTTCATCATTTTGTTACCAATAATGAAGTCAAGGCAGGGGTTGTGGAACGATTTAATAGAACTTTAAAAACAAAAATGTGGAGGTATTTCACGGCTAATAATACTTTTACCTATATTGATGTGCTTCCCCTGTTTATAAAAAGTTATAATCAAAGTTTTCACCGAACAATCAAAGCGAGGCCTGCAGATGTTAATGAGTCCAATTCTCTAGCAGTGTGGAAAACAGTATATGGAAAGACTATCCAAACAAAAAGGAGCTTCCGTCACTAAGAAAAGGAGATCATGTGAGGATTTCTAAAAGCAAGGGTGTTTTTGCCAAGGGCTATGAACAGAACTTCACTACAGAAGTATTTATTGTGGACCAAGTCATCAGAAGTACAAATAGACCAGTGTTCCTGCTAAAAGATTATCACGGGGAGGACATAGTTGGGAGCTTTTATCCTGAAGAGTTACAGAAGGTTAATGCAAAACAGGACCAAGTGTACAGGATTGAAAAGATCCTAGCCACTAAAGGGCGGGGTAAGAGAAAGCAGCACCTAGTGAAATGGTTAGGCTGGCCTAGCAAGTTCAACAGTTGGGTGCTTGCTTCTGAAGTTGGTGAACCTGTGTAGAAACCTGGGAAAGAAAAATGGGGAAAACGGATTTTATGTCACACTCCCCAGCAATGCCTGTGCAACAGTTTTTCCACAGAATACAACTTCAAGCTTTACTATCTCTTTAGCGAGGCCCCTGGAACTTCCTGGGGCCTGGGAAGTAGGTTTAGCTGAAATACAGTATCCACGCACTTGGAATACTATCAATTCTGAGACCAAATTTGTGATTGCAAGTGAGAAGAAGACATGGCCCTTCAACCTGCAACGTGGCTATTATTCCAGTGTTCCTGAACTGTTGGAAAACATGAACAACCTGATAACAGCGGACCGTGACCCCCCTGAAGTGCTTCTACATTACGATCCAGTGACCAGAAAGGTTAGGCTTAAATCAAACGGGCCATACAAAATCCTAACTGGAGGAAGACTAGCCCACATATTAGGATTACCTCACAATCAGCACGCCAAAAATCCACCCTTCGCAGCAGACATCACTGGTGGTTTCAACACCTTATATATTTACACAGATATTGTGGAACATCAGGTAGTTGGGGACTTCTATGTGCCTTTGCTGCGTTGCGTGCCTGTGCAGGGGCAGAACAACGAATGTGTCAATATTGGTTATGACAAACCTCACTACATCCCTGTAAGTAAGCATCACATAGACACCATCACCATAGAGATAAAGACAGACCAGAACCAAAAAGTGCCATTTCGCTTTGGTAAGGTGCTTGTGAAGCTACACTTCCGTCCCAGGAGAATACTGAACCTTTAAAGATGGTGATCCTGAAACCCTATGGTGACCCGGCCCTTTATAGAGATTATTACAGGGCCCAGACAGGAAATGGGCTTCCTGGGTATCAGGGGATCCCTGTTATGTATGGGTCTGGGCTTGGTGGGATTTTCAGAAGCCTTTTCAGAAAAGCAGTTCCACTTTTGAGAAGAGGCCTGACCATCATTAAACCCCACGTTAAAACTGCTGTTCATAATATTGCTAAAGATGTGGCCGGTGAAGTGACTCAGGCAGTTATAAATAAAATGAACCCCACACCTCCACAAGAAGGATCAGGCCTGATGTATGTTCAACGGAGGAAGGGTAAAAAAAGAAAAGCATCACGGGTGAGGTTAATAGGTCCTCCTCGAGCCCTTAAAAGGAAGCGCGTGGGAAGAAAGAAAACTCAGAACCGGAGAGCCGTAAGAAAGAGGAGGAGCAGGCAGCGGCGGAAACCAGTTGGGGCAGATATATTTTAAACACAATCATGGCTTTTATCCACAGTGGCTCTGAAGAATGCACAAAATCTGAATTAGACCTATTTACTATTGGGCCCACACAGACAAGTATCGAGAGAAGTTTGTATATTGAGGTGCCCCCACTGACAGCTCTGTCAGAATCTGCACCGCTAGATTTTTTTATAGCAGGAAGTGGCGAAGACTATATAGACCTTAATGATTCTCTCCTTTATATTTCTCTTAAAATTGTTAAGGAAGATAATACAAACATTCCCCGAGATGCTGAAGTAGGGCTTGTGAATTATCCAATAGCCTCTATCTTTAGCCAGCTGGATGTGACTTTGGGGGATCGTCTCATCAGCCAGAGCAACAACTGCTATCCTTACAGAGCCTTCATTGAATCTCTGCTGAACTACAGCGAAGACACCCTTGCAAGCCAATTTTCTGCAGGATTATTTTACAAAGATACGGCTGGAGAACATGAATCGGCAGATCTGGAAGGGAATAATCAGGGTTTTATTAAAAGAGCAAACCTGACAGCTGAAAGTCGAAAGGTAGATCTGCTGGGGCATCTCCACACCGACCTGTTTTTCCAAGAAAAATTGCTGCTAAATGGAGTTGACGTGAAAATTAAACTTACCCGCAACAAAGATGCTTTCATCTTAATGACTGATGAAGCAAACAGCCAGTACAAAGTACAAATTTTATCAGCTTCCCTTTTTGTGAAGAAGGTGAGAGTGGCACCAGGAGTCCGGCTAGGTCATGCAGAAGCTCTACTGACATGCAATGCTAAATACCCTGTGGACCGTGTAAGCATGAAAGTGTTCAGCATCCCGAGAGGAAGCCGTGTCTCCAATCAGGAAAATCTCTTTTTGGGCCAATTACCCAAACAGGTGGTTATAGGTCTGGTTGATAATGATGCCTTCAGTGGAGTTTACAACAAAAACCCTTTTAACTTTAAACATTATCACATCAATTTTGCGGCCTTATACTTGGATGGAGAGCAGATCCCAACAAAACCATTTCAACCCAATTTTGAAGATGGAAACTGTGTCAGAGAATACATGAGTTTGGTGCAGATTGCTGGCAAGCGTATGAAAGACCGGTCTCTTTTAGTCAACCGTGAGGAATATGCGAGAGGTTATACCCTTTTTGCATTTGACCTTACTCCAGATCAGGAAGGCGGGGATCACTATTCTTTGATCAAAACTGGAAACCTAAGAGTGGAATTCCGATTTGCCAGGCCCTTGCCCACTACAGTAAATATGATCGTATATGCTGTCTTCGACAATGTGATAGAGATAAATCACAGGAGAAATGTCCTTTTTGACTATATGTAAGATGGACAGCCTGCAATTAAGCCGCATCCTTTCTTCAAATCCGTACACGCGGAAGCTATTCTATGGAGTCTTCCCTTGTGACATGCTCCCTAGAAAAAGCTGCTACAAAGGCCTATTTGCCTAGTCATCAACACCCACCCTCACAATCTCCCTGGAGAACACTGGCTAGCTATCTACTTAACAGAAGAAAAGTCTGGTGAATTTTTTGACTCCTATGGACACCCTCCAGATCACCCTCTCTTTCCTAAAACCATCATGACATTTTTAAGAAAAAATGCCAGCAAAACCATGTTTCAACCCAGACAGGTGCAAGACCCAGACTCTGTGGTTTGTGGATACCATTGTGTGTTTTTTCTGCAGCACCGCTGTAAAGGACTGACATTTAAAAATATTCAAGACTTATATTCTCATGATCTGCAAAGAAACGATGAAATGGTGGTAGATTATGTAAAAACAAAGAGAAACATGTCCAGGCATGTATCAAACATGCCCAGGCTTGTCCCAAACATGTTTCAACCTGCCCAGGGGTGTACAACATGCAGTGCTTTTCACAGGCAATCTTCCCAATAAACATACCCTCTAGGAAGGGTTTTTAAAAGGAATTTCTTGTGTATGTGTGGTTTTTTTTTTTTATCGCAAAGCAAGAGTCATAGACGGCAAAATATATTTTAATTATTATTTATTTATGTTTCTGAAAAACATCAGCAGAATCATAAGTGGAGCCATGTAGGAGTACTAGTCTGTCTCTGTTTTTTCAAAGTCCTGCGGGAGAGGTAGGGTGTGCGAATGAGCCGCGGCGTGGATGCATTTGGATTCTTTAGGTTGTCCAAAACTTCTCTGTTGGTAGGATTCCCCACTACAGACGATGGAACATTTAGTTCTGCCATGGCCCTCATAAAAACATCCCAACCTGTTGGAGTGTGTTTGGCTGGTAAGGCGTGTGTCTGAGTAATACCCTTGACCAAATCCAGCATATTTGAGCCCATTACCGGTTCCCCTTTATACACAAATGAGCCTTTGTCATCCCTCCACCTTTGCCAGCCAACTCAGCTATGGCCAGTGTTCCTCTAACTCTCTCTCTCTCAACATTTTGAAAATAGATGTCCTACAACTTAACTAGCTTTACAAATATGCATCCTCATTCAAAGCCCCATACAGCTTGGTAAGCAGGAAATATCCCATCGTTTCAATGTCATGAAATACATAGCACACAGAATAACCACTGCAGCACTTGAAAACAGGGATACACAGAAGCATGCATAATGGAATCCATGATCAGGACTTCACTGAACTACTTAAGGTAGCGTTTAAACATAAACTTCAGAAGCAACTCAAAATAGTATTATGCCTGTTGTCTAGTTCATAAGAATTTTCACTAACAGTTACAATTAAGCCTTCTAACACATAGGACTACCCTGTGCAATTATTTTGTGTCCCAATAAGGCTCTCATTTAAAGAGAATTGCCCCACACACAGACAGAGAAAGCATGAATGAAATGGAAGAGAGAGAGAGAGAGAGGGGGAAAATTACACACAGGCTATAACAATATGAACATACTTACCTATCTCATAAATGAAAATTATCCTGGGTGGCAGAACAGGTTCTGTTGAGCATTGCCTTAAAGTTTAAAGTACTACTAGACAACCATTTGGGGTCTTTAGGCCTTTTGACGTCAATTGTTTTCCTGTTTTTCAAACCTATATGTCATGTTTACTTTTCTTTGGTTTATCTTTTCTCTTGCACAGACCATACATCGCAAAGCCTCACACGCACTTAGGAAACTATCCTACATGGGAATGGGAATAAGCAAAAATTTTCACACAGTAAAAGGAAGCTTCTTATAGCCATTAGGATTGATGAACTGTCAATATGTTGGTTGAATCCACAGTTTTAGCCAGGAAGTTCTCGTCTTGTTTTCCTGTTTTTCAAAACCACAAAAGGGGGGGCCTGATGGATCCTTTGCTTGGTCAGGACTAGTGCAAACATTTTATTCCTACTCAGGATTTGGAAAAAGACAAAACAACAGTTGATTCTCTTTTATTCAACACTTTTATTTTACAGAGGTTAAAGCAGGTTTATTTTTATTCAACGGTTAGGAACCATTTATAAGGTCTCTTTTTAATTACAGTTTGGACATAATCTATATATTCTTTGTCAGTAGGCTTCAGCAGATTTTTGAGACATTGATAGGATTTTTCAGCTCTCATCATGGTGGTTAGAGTATTTAAGATCTGATTCACGTTTGCTTGTTTTAATTCAAGAAGATTTAAGGAATATCCTAGTATGATGATTTCTTGAAATAAATTTGCAAAGCTTATTTTACTGCATATTTTCCTCAAATGTTTAGATACGATTTTTTTATTCCACATTAGACAGGTGTGTGACTGCTGACCCTCAGATTTTTCTTGACAACCCCAGCATTTCCTCTCTAGATATTCATCAAGGACTTTATTTATAATCACATAAAGGATGACTCTTGTCAAAGATTTCATTGCTCTCCATCTTTTCTTTGATGAAATGGGTGCGGCTTCCAGGCCCAAGATCCTTTGCATTCTGACATGTGCAGGTTGTGTGGCCACCAGCTCTACAGAGTCCTAAAATTCAACAGGAAGAGTTTTAAAATATGGCCCATACAATATGTCTCACCTACTGACCCCCATATATGTTCACAAACCTGTATTTCTCCTATGGCTGCCAGCTTCAGCAAGGTTGTTGTGCATGGCTCCTGGGCATTCCTTTCAGCAACTTGTACCTCACCACAGCTTGTCCCAGGTTCCTGAAAATTGAGAACAATGATTATTAGTTTCTGGTCTCCCCAAGGTAGCCCCGAACTCTCCAGATATGTTTCCCCTTTTACCTGCGCTACAGCATTCTCTACTGAGAGAGAGTCTAACATAGTGTGCCACATTTGGGACTCTTCCTCTGGAGGACAATTCTCTTTATCTGCATCCATACTGCATTGCTGAGGGGTGGTTGGCGCCTCCATGTTGTCTCCGCAGGACTTGTCCGGGCATGCAACAATGGCCGCTTCTCTCCCCACGATATATCTCTCCAAGGGCGCCCTCCTATTGGCCGGTTTGACACACGTGCTTCTGAGGGGTCCAGATCCGTCCCTATTGGTCGAGGGCGGTGGGGCGGGCTATTCGAGGGGTCACACGGCCCCGCTGGACCAATGGCAGCGCGAGTCGGAAGTCGCCTGTGATTGGCCGGCGTGGATCTGAGGGGGTCACGTGGCTCCGCTGGGGCCCCATGGGAACCCAGTTTAGAAATCACCCCATTGGACGGCTTGGACCACGTGGGTGGGCAGGGGTACGGCCCCTTCCGGATGTCCCGCCCTAGTACTTCCGGGGGAGGGAGATTGATAGGTGTCAGTCATTTCTTGACAGGTCATAAATCAATCACTTTTGACAGGTCATAAATCAATCAAATCTGACAGGTCGTAAATCAATCAAATCTGAGGGTCATAAATCACTTTTGACAGGAGCTACACCTCCCTACTACTGCAGAATATACATTCTTAGTACAGCCTTCATTGACCCCATGTTGTAGCACAGTGATAAGAAAAAATGTGGCTTTGCAAATATTGCTCCAATTACTCTGTATGGTTGTGAAAATTGGACAGCTAGAAAAGCGAACCAGAAGAAAATCAATTCATTTGAAATGAAGGGGAGTTCTATGGATACCATGGCTTGCCCAAAAGACAAAAAAAAAAAAAAAGAATCTGAGAGTGAATCAAGTCCAAATCCTCCCTAAAAGCCAAAGTGACCAAACTGAAGCTATCATACTTTGGGCATCTCATAACATGATGTAATTCATCAGAAAAGATGATAATGCTCAGCAGAATGGAAGGCAGTAGGAAAAGAAGAAGGCTGCATTATAGGTGGGTAGACTCAGGTCCTTTCTGCACCACGTGGCTGTCCCACCGTGGGGATACGATCACAGCACTCCATGGGTTGTGCTTCTGCATGATGTCGTTGTGGTCCTGCTGCCATCTTATCTCTCTGCACCATACAAGCGCAGTATTTGCAAAACAGAAAAAATCCATTTTATGCTTACAGTTGCATTGTGCTGCTGCCTTTCCTGGCCATGCAGAAGGGCAGAAGCACGCTGGTGACATGTCCCTCCCCAGTGCAGCAATGGCAAATGCCTTGCTGCTCTGCGGAAAGGAAGAGGCCAGAGCACTCCCCTCCGCAGTGACTGGGAGAGGTGCAGAGAGGAGTGTTCCTGGAGTGCTTTCCTTCCTGCTGGTGCTGCAGCAAAAGGATGGAAAGGGCCACAATCAAGGAAATCAAGGTCCTAGGTTTACTGAATCTTATGTATGTATATGTGCCCTCAAGTTGCCTGTCAACTTATGTTGATCCTATGAATTTCATAGGGTTTTCTTAGGCAAGGAGTAGTTATAGATGGCTTTGCTATTTCCCTCCTCTGTAATATAACCTACAGTACTTGGTGTTTGTTGGCAGTCTCCCATTTAAGCACTAACCAGTGCTGACCCGGCTTAGCTTCTAAGATCAGGCGGAATCTGGTGCCTGTAGGGTAAAGATATTTATTGTTATCCATCATCCCTCACGACTGGTTGTACTGCAAGAGCTGATAGAAATTGTAGTCCACAACATCAGTAGGGCTACGTATTCCCACCCTTGCTGGAGGAGTTAAAAGTCTACAGAATCAATCAATGGCTCTTTAA
The DNA here is from genome assembly GCA_948474755.1 of Ctenosaura bakeri. Taxonomy (NCBI): domain Eukaryota; kingdom Metazoa; phylum Chordata; class Lepidosauria; order Squamata; family Iguanidae; genus Ctenosaura; species Ctenosaura bakeri. The sequence continues at coordinate 139,174 of CAOLHI010002496.1, forward strand.
TAACATAGTTTTTCAGCAGATGGTGGTTGTGGTCGAAACAACAGCAGGTTCAGATGAGCTAGCCCATGCTAGCTGAGGGGTTCTAGAAGTTCTTGTCATCCAAACAAGTAATGTTTCCAAACCTTAGAGGATATGGGATAGAACATACCTTGAAAGGGTAGGGGATTTGACCTAATTTTAGTTCTCCACCATCTTGCTCATGTCTCTAATTCCATTTCGGCTTCTCAGAGAGAAGCTGTGTTGAGGAACTGTTGGCATAATACAGGTATATCTCAGTTAAAAAAAGTCGGTGTGTTCCTGAGCATTACTTCTTTAAAGAAAATTTGTTAGCAGAGATGGAAATGATATAGAAAGTATAGGGATAGGTTCCTACAACACAAAAAAGAAGAGCACTCCAGCATGCTCTGTTACCCTGATTTCTGGGGTCCCAGGAGGGGCACCTAAATGTGCTCACAATGGGGAAGGGAATTAGCAGAGCACAAGCTAGCAATACGAGAGGCAGGGCAACCTAGCAAGATCTTGAACCCAATGTCTACAGGGTGAGGCTGAGTCAAGGAGCAAATAGAAGTAAATAATAATAATTGTTTTTATTGATGTACAGCACAGTCAACACGTGTATGCAACACACTCACACAGAGAACTATTGAAATAAAGGTAGGGGTTGGATAGAGGGATTTTTAAGAGGAGGTTTTGTATGGGAAATACTACACCGGTCCTGAAGCCTGGGTAGTTTGAAGAGAAAGTCCGTAGAAGTGAAGATTCTCAGCACAAGGAGCTGAGGGGAAGGCTTGCCGAACGAAGTGACAGCAAGGTGTGATGAAGGCCAAGAGTGATCCAAAGAAGCGCTCAAAGTCAGGGGGTCCTATAGGGGAAAATGTGCCCGTAGGCTAGTCCATTCCCGGGGATAACAATGGGTTTCGGGCTGGAGACAAAGCCTCCGAAAGGCCAGTATTTTACATGATTGAATTATGACAGAGTTGTCAATAGAGTAGCCAGTATGCAAACGCAGAGTTTTTGACAGTTGAGTATTCGGCTTGTCAAGCTGCCTGCTCGGGGCAGGGAGTCCTTTGTAAGTAGCATGCATACATAATGGATCTTAAAGAGGGTACTTGCCTCGAGGTCTCCTAAAGCGGCAGTCTAGCTATTACTGGCCTGCCTGGATCGATTTTGAATGTTTCAGCTATTAGTGGCCGTGCCTGTGTGCGTGCTTGTCCGGGGGCCTCACAAGCACGTGGAGAGGAATGGGTGAAGAAGGCCAAATTATTGATATCAAAGTGAAACTACGGTAACAGTTCCAAAAAACTTTTTCCTGAAAACTAACAATATGCACATGGGAAATGAACCAGCCAGGTCAGGTGAGCTTAGTACAAGTAACCAAAAACATGCTGAACCTTCCTGAGACCCCCTGAAGGCTTCTTTCAAAATACATCCAAGGATGACTTTTAATTTCATCAGCCATCACTTTTCTTATGATTTCCATTTTGGTGGTCAGACTTACAGATCAATGCTTTTTTTTAACAGACTTGGGAGGGTTGCTTATCTGCCCTCCTCTTTCTAATCTATTTTGCTGTCCATATATGCTCAATATGGGATTCAGGAGGTAACTGCTGATTACCTTGCCTGTTGCAGGCAGGCACATTCAGTTACAGCGGGATCAACAAGAATATAGTCCCATTCTTTCTCAGCTCAAACTTTTATTGCACTGTTTACTGTAGACAGCTTGCTGCAACCTGACACTAAAAGCCTGTGTTTTTCTAGTTCTCCCTCACCCTCCTCACAATGCAGACATGACCAAAATCTTCCAGCTAGATAGAGAATGAGGTGAAATAGTGAGGTCTGGGCAGGGGTAAAAAGACTTTGTAAAAATGAACTTCTTTGTCAGAGGCTTTGTTAACTCAGGTAGGTTTGTACTAGGAAAATCTATGTTTTCAGACTACAACTCACAGCACCCCGTACCAGCATGCCATGTAGTCTGAGGGATTGTGGCAGTCATACTATAAAAAGGTAATGTTCCTAAGCTCTGCTCTTGAGTAGCAGGTGGGATACATGTGAATGATAAATATCTGAATGACTTCTGCATTATTTGAGTAACCAGTTCAAAGTATGGTAACGCTTCCTCCATCTTTCCCATAGATAGATCAGTCATGCTCTTTCTCTTCTCCCTCATCCTGCTCCATTCTCCCTGGTAGATCCAAAGACTGTGAGGCCTCCCAAGGACATCCATAGAGAAGTTGAAAGCCTGGTCCCTTTATAGCATTCTCTTTGAGCCTCAGGTGAAAAAAGAATTCAACAGGCCTCATAAGAAAGAGAAAAAAACACACACCCCAACTTAAAAACAAATTGGAATGGAATGAGATCTTTAAAAAAATAGTCTTGTGTTTTAATGCTACATTTTAATTATCCAAAGGGTTTTGTATGCAACAATGGAAGGAATTTATGACACTTGCCTGCTGATGATAATGATTTTCTTTCCTCTGATCTGAGCATTGCCTAATGAGATTTTATCAATCTTTGAAGGTCAGCCTGTAAAACTGTACTATCTTGTAAGATTTAAGCACAAGGAAACAAGCCCTCTTATAGGCTTTGGATTGATTACTTTCCCTGTACTTTGGCAAAGCCAGGCTAGACTCTTGTTCTTACATTTAGCACTGACTTCAGCCATTGTTCTTCTCGAGAGAAAGATTCTGAATCTGATGAACTGTCAGCTGGTGAATTGGGAAAGTTAATCACTCACTAAACAGTAGCTCAAAATATGCTTTCCACTGAAAGATGTGGCATGATATTGTATTCCATGTTGCTAATGACAGATCACCACGACTAATGAGGAAGCATTGTCAACTTCAATGCCATTTAGGATGGGTGACTGGTTGTATACATTGTCTCCACCTGTTATTAGAACATAGTGGTGATGACTGTTAATCCTGGATTTTCAGCTCTCTGGCTCTGCTTTTTTAGAAAGAAGTTCTGATCAAGGAAGTAATATAAAATCAACTACTTATGTTCTGGTATGTATAGACTGCAGACTTGGGAGATCTGCTTCAGGTATGGGAGATACGTGTTCAGTTCTGGGCACCTCATTGTAAGAATACAGACAGGTTGGAGTGAGTTCAGGGTAAGGGCAATGAGGATGATATGAGGTATGGAGAGCAAAACACACGAGGAGAGGTTGAAGGAGCTGGGCATGTTCAACTTGGTGAAGAGAAGATTCATTACCCTCTTCAAATACTTCAAGGACTACCATAAAAAGGAGTGTACATGCTTGTTCTCCGTTGCTTCAGAGGGCAGTACCAAGTCTCATGGTTTTAAGTTAGAGGAGGGAAGTCCATTTCTGCACTAGACTGTTATAGTGCTATTATTCCATTTTCAACACCCTATGGAATCCTAGGGTTTGTAGTTTAGGGAGGGGCCTTTGAGGCCCCTCCCTAAACTGCAAACCCCAAGATTCCATAGGATGTTGAAAGTGAAATAATAGTGCTACAACAGTCTAGTGCAGAAATGACCATAGATTTTGATTGGACATTAGAAGAAACTTCTTGACAGTGAGAGCAGATCAGCAATGGAATCAATTGCCTAGAAAGGGGTGTGTGTGGGGGGGTCTCCTTCTCTGGATGTCCTCAAAAAAAGGCTGGACAGCTACCTGCTGGGGATACTTTAGCTGGTGTTGTTCAATGAGTAGGAGATTGCACATGATGGCCCATGAGGTCCCTTCCAACTCTGTGGCCATTTCTGTATTACACTGTCACAGTGCCATTATTCCACTTTCAATATCCTGTGGAATTCTGGGAAATCTTGTAAATGGGAATCTACTGTGCCTCTTTACCAACCAGTCATGGAGTGTTATCCAGATTAGGTCACAGCATAGAGAAAAGAAGATCATCCCATCGCTCATACATACACACAGATATACACATCATCTACTGGCTGAAAAATCTCCTCCAAAGGTGCTGTTTGCCCCCATGTCCTTCTAGCTGCTCAGCTTCTTGCACAAGAACTGATACAGAAGAACCTACATCTATTACAGTACGACATAAATAACTGTGTAAAGATTTATAGAATCAGAAGTTGGGAAAAAGTTGTTTCATTTTACTGTAGTTTCCAAAATTCCCTAGTGCTAGTCAGCATTGTTGCTGCTATGCTGCTTGGGGATTCTATAGTCCAAAAAATTTAATTTTTTCCCCAAGCTCTGTGCAGAAAACGCTACGAAATATGTCCCAGGTGCTCATGATTGCTTGGTTGCAATCTGTTATTATTTTGTACAGAGTGTGGGGTTGTACTGAAGGATGCATCTTCTTGCCTTTGCTCAGGAAAGCAGTTTGACCGGGAAGCTTCAAATCTTTTTCATTTTGTTTAGAATTCCCATGAGCTTGAACTTAAACAAAGGGAGTGGGTGAAGAGGGGGTGGGAGGAGGGGGATAAGACTTTACAAGAAAAACTGGTGAATGACATTGACAGTTTATAGACTTCTAGACAAGATGCTGAAACAATCCAGCAAATTCCTCTTTGTTCTGGTTTTATTGTCAGGGTAGGCTGTGGTTCGGTAACCAAAGTATTAACTAGACAGCTTTGATTCTTCACAGCATTTTCAGATGAATAATTCAGAACCATTAAATAATTCAAGGAAGGACCTTCTCAATAGATACTCTTCTTGCTCTGTTCTCACTCCAACCACCTGTCATCCCTGTTGAGAGAGTGAAGAAAGTTTCTCCTTTTGGAACTCTATTTCCATTTTTGATCCTGCATTTTTTCTTCTGATCTAGTGCCATTGTTTTGGGAAGAAAAAAAAATAACTGGCACATGTAGCATATTTAGAAAAGCCTACCCGGCTCTTTTCTTAGCTTCCTTTCCTTGGCAAGATTTATTTGCCAAGTTTATGGTGATGAGGAGTCCCTAGAAAGCAGAAATGAATGAGATTTTTAAAAAGTGCGGCACTGTTGTATCAGTGCAGAACTGCTTAAAAAAAAGAGAGAGAGAGCTCAAGCAACAATGAGAGTGTCTCCAAGGAAATTATTTGATTCAACCTTTAAAGTTCATATAGGAACACACAGGGCAATGGCAGGCAAAGATCAAAACAAGAAAAAACATTTAATCTTTGATGATGGTCCGTTAACCAGAAAGAAAGGTCAACTAGCAAAGAGGACAGCCCTCAGGGTTTTCAAAAGATGTCCTCTGCTCACAATGTTACAAAAAGCTGAAGAAAGAAACCAGTCATGGTTATTCAAGTTTCTCAGGTTTTCAAAGGGTATAGTATTAGCACAATTTATATTTTCCAAAGGCAGAGGTTGTGCCTTTTGTTTTCCACATGTCCTGGATTTTATCTAGAAATTCCAGCCAAGATGGCCATTGGTCAGGAATTTTAAGAGCTGGTCCAAAACATCTGGGGAAAGAGAGGCTGAGAATCACTGTTGCAAATTATACATGCACCTTTCAATAGCAATAGCATCTATTTCTATACCGCTTATCAACTGAAAGGCCCAAACTATGCAGTTATTTTCTAGATATCTGCATATTAACAACTGCATACCAGAGGTCTATATTTGTTAGTCATATGTGAACACTATGTGGCCTTTCCAGGCTCCCAAATTCTGAAACTCCCAACTGAAGGAGGCTAGGCTACCTCTCTGTCAGCTGGCAAGTGTTTTTAGGCTTATCTCCTGCTGAAGGAAGTCTAACCAGTTGGGTACTGGCTTCATTGTTTAAGCTGGTTTTGTTTTTTGCTTTTTAATCTGCATTTTTAGAATTGTTACCCATCTGGAGCATCTTGTTTGGGTTGAAAAACAAGACATTAATGTGTCTTATGTATGAGTATTTGGCAGGCCCACCAATTGAACAGGAGTACTTCCTCTCCGTGGCGGATGGAAGTTAATGGCACCTTGAGCAAGAGGGTGGGGAAACTGGCAGGGACAGGGTGACCAGTGGGCAGAAGTGGGCAGGGCAAGTGGGGAAGGGCAGGGGAGGGTTGAGTGGAGGCAGGTGGGGCAAGTGGCAGGCAGAAGTGGTGAGGCGAGAGGCAGAAGGTGTGGTGAGCAGTGGAAGTGGGTGAGGTGGGTGAGGGCAGGGTGAGTGAAGGTGGGTGTCAAGGTCAGAGACCTGGGCAGCGAGCCAGCCTGGAGAAGAGAGTGGGAGAGCCAGCAAAGTCCAGCCAGGAGGAGACAAGCAAGCACTTACTCAAGGAAGTTCATTTACCAGAGCATCAAGCAAAGCCATCATCAGAATTCCAAAACCAAGGGTCAAGAGTCCAGAGATCAATTCAAGGTAGCAGGAAACGGTTGCTGGGAGCAAGATACAGGCAAGAGAAGGGCTTGTAAGAAGTTTGCTACAAGCAAAGGGAAGCTTCCAGGCAGGCAGTTATATAGCCCCAGGCACAGGTGTGTCCGGTCACCACTTCTTAAGCTTAGCCAAGGAAGCCTCTCTTTGCACAGCCCTCTTGAGTCTCTGCCTTGATTGGGGCTTATTGAACCAGGCTCCAGAGCCTCTTCAGAATTGGATCCTTGTTGCTCCAAAGCAGCCGGCACAGAATCGAAGCAGCAGAGGGACGTCCATGCCTGCTTGGTCCATGGCAGCAGGGGGAGCTCTTGAGCTGCAGGACTCATCTCCAGCGAGAGCAACAGGGACCAACAGCTGCTGCTCGTCAGCAGCAGCTCTGACAGGGGCTTCAGTTATCACAGTGGGTGGGGCAAATGGCAGCTGGGGGTAGGTGGAGGGATTCCTCTTTTTGACCCCCCCCCCAGCATTAGGGACTGGGGCAGGTGCCTCAGTTGCCCCACTCTAGATCTGCCTCTGCTTCCTTCAGCTCCCAAATTTGTAGCACTGCAGTAAAGTTTAATCATGCCTAATTTGGCATTGATCTTTACTGTACTTATTCCGTATTGTCATCATATGCCTTCAATTGACTCAGCAGGGTAGAGAGGAGAGGAGGGGTCAAAATCTTGCCTTTTCTAGTAGGTACAGGCAAAAGTGGACCACTGCAGTCTCTTCTAACTTGTATGGTCTTCCCCAGTAATAAGTTTAGCTATCTTGACCACACTCTGATATTACTTGGCCATGCATTTTGTGGTTTTCATCTCTTTCCAGCTGTTTCATGTGACACAATTGTATGAGGCCCAAAGTCTTTGAGAAATATCCATGTTTCTATTTTGTGCCTAAATGAAACCAGTGTTGGCACCAGTGGGGCTTTGATGGGGAAGGCATTCCACAGTTGGGGTGCCATGGCTGAGAAGGCCCTCTCCCACATCCCCACGTAGTGTATTGACCTCATTGATGGGACACAGAGAAGGATTCTATAGCAAACCTCAGTTCTCAGGCAGACACATACAGGGAGAGATATTCCTCTTAGTATTGAGATCCCAAGCTGCTGAGGATATTAAATATCCTCACAAGCACCTTGAATTCAGATTGAAAGTGTAATAATTCCTGATTGGAATTCAGACTGATAAATATTTCCCAAACCAAGAGTGCCTCTTTTTCTGGTTTAAATGCAAACTCCTAGTGCACGAGTGAGGAAATGCGTGGCCTCAGAATAATAGAACCATAGTTAGAAGGGGCCTGCTCAATCCAGGATCTCCAACTAAAGCATCCCTAGCAGGTACCTGTCCAGCCTCTTCGTAAAGATGAATGAATCCCACCACCTCTCTAGGCCATTGGTTCCATCACTGAACCACTTTTACTGTCAAGAAGTTCCTTCTAATGTTCAATTGAAGTCTACTATTCCCTAGCTTCAAACCATAGGATGTGGTCCTACCTTCTGGAGTAGCAGAAAACAGGCCTGCCCCTATCTCTGTGACAGCCCGTGAGGTATTTAAAAAGTATAATTATGTCACCCCTCACTCTTCTTTCCAACAAGCTGAATAAGCCCAGACCTTTCTACTTTTCCTCATATGTTTTGTTCTCTATACCTTTTATCATCCTTGTTGCACTTCTCTGAACCTGCTCCAACATGTCTATATCCTTCTTAAAATGAGACACTCAGAACTGAACACAGTACTCCAATACAGACTATTACTTCCCTTGACTATTAATGCAGGCTAAAATAGTGTTCACCTTCTTTGCTGCAGCATTACACTGCTGGGTCATGTTCAATTCATGATCAATAATAATCCCAAAATCCTGTTCTCATGTACTACTGCTGAGCCATGTAGATCCTGTCCTATACCTGTGCATTTGGTTTTTGTGGCCTAAATGTAGAATTTTGCATTTTTCTTTACTGAATTTTGTTTAACTAAATTCTGCCCAATTTGTGTAGTAAACTCCTACCACAATGTTGTTTGTACTTCTTTATCTCTTTATTTTTGCCCAAATGCTCTCCACTGGTCCAGTTTGATCATGCACATGAATTTCAGTGCAAGTAAATTTGTCTTTGACATATAATGCTATTTGCCTTCTTTTTCTGCCATATTTATTCTCTTTGAATAGGTTATATCCTTCAATTGTAATATTCCTATCATGGGAGTCTTCTACCAGGTCTTTGTTATGCCTATGAAAGTCATATTTACCTTCCTGCTCTAAGAATTCAAGCTCATCTTATTTCCCAAGCTCCTTGCATTGATGTATAGACATTTGAAACTTTGCTTGTTTTCATCTGTTAATTTACTGTCAGTTTTCCTGTGGACCAGACTCTCTCCATCAGCTTCTTCCCTAGAATTCACATCCTTGTGTTTAGAGCTTGCCTCTGGGCTGAAGTTTGAGCTATCACCTATGATTCCCCAAGGATTTAGTTTAAACCCTTCTTTATCAGACTTACCAGGCTACCACCAAATACATTCTTCCTATTCTTTGTGAGGTACAACCCTTCTGTAGCCATCATAGTTCATCACTGATTGTGCTGCCTAAATTTGATGAATTCCAACAACATCTGATGGGCTACAACTTACCTGCCAGTTCAGTGGTTCTTAATCTTTTCTTTACCAGGGACCTCCCATAAAATATAGTTCCTTGCTGATGACCCTCAAAAGTTGACTCAAGATTTAAATATTTAAAATTAGATTTAAATATTCAAATATTTATTTATTTATTAAAGGCTTCTGGAGATCAGGATTCAAATCCTTGCTCAGACACTGGGTGACCTCGGGCATATCACATTCTCTCAGCCTCAGAGGAAGGCAATGGCAAACCCTCTCTGAACTAATCTTGCAAATAACACCAGGATAGGTTCACCTTAGGGTTGTCAGAAGTGAATTGAAGACAAACAACAATCAATGCCACTGACAAGGGGAGGTTCTTTCTAGTCATTATGCCTCTCGTCTTTGAAAACTGACTTATGGCGAATCTGTCATGCAGGTTTTCTTGACAAGATTTGTCACTTTTGCCTTCCTTTGAGGTTGAAAGAATGTGACTTGCCTGAGGTTACTCAATAAGTTTCCATGGTTGAGTGGGGATTCAAACCCTGTTCTGCAGTGTCATAGCTTGGGCACATGCACATGCCTGCTGCTGCATCCTTCGTCAGGGATGTGGCAGCAGGGAGGTGTGGGTTTTGAAACTGCTCCCTCATTTGCAAATGAGGAAGAGGTTTGGGCATGTGCATATGCCTGCCCCCATCTCCCTCAGCTCCCACATCCCCTACTGCCACATCCCTGAGGAAAGGGACATGGTGGCACACACATACCTGCCAACAAAGGAGCCTGCAAATGAGGGAGCAATTTCAGAACCAACACCTCCCTGCTGCTGGGTCCCTGTTGCTGCTACTGTTGGTGTTTAGCAGAGAGTTTTACTGATTCCCTGTGAGGTCCATGGACCCCAGGTTAGGACCCACTGTTTTAGTGTACAAATACCTAGTTGGTTAAGAAATAACATTTCTTTCCAGAGCAAGGTCTCTGGCATGCAGTTAGGTATGAACCCCAGCACTTCTTCTTATGCACGTGAAGAACTTAATGGTGACAACCTCATTCAGTAATATATTCAGCAATATATTCTTATTCCTAAACCAAACAATATTTGCTAGAATCTCACAACTGGATTCAAATCACATCCAACACAGGGCTTGATTGTCACAAGAGGACAGAATGTCCAGACCAATGACAGATTGTGTATCTTGATGAAATGCTGCTGTCATAATTCGGGTAGGCAATGACTGTGATTATTACAATGATTAATAATAATACTTAAGTGTCTGTCTGTTGAGGCCTCATTAGCCAACTCTTGCCTTCATTGTGAAGTGAAGGCCTATCTTCTGCTGCATTATTTAAAGCAGACTTCCCAGAAAACCAAACAGGACTGGTTGCTAGACAGGTTTTTCTTTTTCATCCTGTATCATGTATGGGTTCTTTTGTAATGGTAATGAAGACTTACCCTGGCCCCCTGTGGTTAGCAAATTGGTCAGGAAAAAAAAAATACAAAGGAGATGGGGAGAAAAGGGACAAGCTTCAAAATGGTACTAAAAAATAACTGGGAACTTTAATGAAACAGTCCACTGGCTCCACAATTTCCAGTAGACTTCCTTCTTGACTCAGTGGAGGGCATGTTGTTGTTGTTGTTGTTGTTGTTGTTGTTGTTGTTGTTTTTGTGCCTTCAAGTTGTTTCTGTCTTATGGCAACCTTAAAGTGGGATTTTCTGGAACTGAGAGTGTATGGCAACCTTAAAGTGGGATTTTCTGGGGCTGAGAGTGTGTGGCGTACCGAAACTATGTTGGGAGATTGATTTACAGCAGCTAGCACAAAATCCTCCCAGAAACCGCTGCTCTCTGGAAAAATGTGTCCCAGAAGCAAGTGTTAAATATACAGCAGAGTTTCAAAACAGCAACAAGCGTGAGCAGCAGCAGAGTGTAATTTACAGCATCAGCTCTGACCCCACTCTACCCACTGGTTAGTAATTCATACACACAGAGTTGTCATCCAAAATACCTGGAGGCTTTAATCTTCACTGTTGCAATATATACACATCGGTACACAGGATACGCAGATCCACATTCATAGATTCAGCATCATGGACACATCAAGCAGAGGTTCGCTCAGACAGAGGTTCGGTGTCAGAGAGTCAGAGAGTTTTCTCACTCCTCTTTTATACACACTTGCTGATGGGTTGTCAGCCAGGGACAATGGCTGATGCAACCCCTTGCCATGATTTCACATTATCATAGAATCATAGAATCATATGACTCAGTCCTTACTACATGTCCCCTAGGGATTACATCATGACTTGCCAAGTCATTCCCCAAGTGTTTCCCCATGCTCATCAAATGTATTTTCAACTGGTGCAAATGTCACAGCATTTCTATCCAACAATGTCATCCAGTGAGTTTCCATGGCTGAGCAGGGAACTGAAACCTGATCTTCAGAGTCATAACCCAATACTGAAATGACAACATCCAGGGCATATACCCAAATAGTTTCTTGAGTTCTTTTGAGAAATACTGGCTTGGTGGACTCAGTCAATGAAGGTTTCCCCCTTAAAATACCAGGCAATTTGCTATTTTGTTGTCAATTCTCTGCTGCCTTTCAGTAGTACCAGGGTCAGCAGGAAGACTGATGTGAGAGATTCCTCCACTCCTATAACAGTGAAGAGTCTTTGCCTTATACCTGTTGGTTCAAATCTATTCAAATTTTCTAGGAGTTGTTGTGTTGCTCCCAAAGTTGCAAAACCCAGTCCTATCCAATAGTCAGAGCAACATCTGTATTCTTAAGATTTAGATTATCAAGAAATTAACAAGAGAATAAGTTGCAGTTTTTATATTAGGATTTATTCTAGGAACACAGATAGCACAGATAAATATGCTGTCTGCAGCAGCACAACTTGTAGACACCTTGAATCAGTTTAGGCAGAATCTTATACTTCTATTAGAATTATATAAGCAGACTGTTACACTACCTCTCCTAGTGTGTCTGTTTAACCTTATCTGTACACTGACGTTTGGCTGGGTATTAAAAACAAGCTTCATCAAAAACGGAATACCCTACCACATGAAGCAGTTTGGGTCGGCAGCAGCAGTAGATATGGACCAGCTTTGGCCATTTCTGCACTAGCCTGTTATAGTGCTATGATTCCACTTTCAACATCCTATGGAATCCTGGGGAATCATAGCGCTATAACAGGCTAGTGCAGAAATGGCCTTTGCCAAGAACAAAATGGTACTATTCTACTGGTTTCAGCCAGTGTACATATTGAGGTTCTCTCCCAACCTACTGGTATCTTCTTTTCTTGTGTACAGATGTGAAGGTGTTCTGCTGGCATTGGTGTTGACTGCACCACATATAGTTGATAGGTCACCCATGACCCCAATCCATTTAGTCATTCCACTGCCATATCTTTACAATGACACAATTGCTGTACTAATGGAAGCATCTAAACTGTTCCACTGAAATATCCACCATTGCAGCAGTTTGTCTTTCATTCTGCCAACATGGCATGACTTCTGTCATAGTCTGTTGACCCCTAGTTGGTGGAATTTGAGTAAAGAGAATAACACTGTTCTGTTGTCTTATAATAACTTTTTTTAAAATAATTTGTATTGATTATACAGCAAAGAACAAAAAACAAAAACAAAAAATTAAAACACCATGTGATATACATAATAGTGGAACAAAAAAATTTCAACCAACGCAAACTTACATTATTATTTCTCTCTATTACCATTAGAATCATAAACTTATTCAGCTTATTCTATATCATACTACTTGTATATTTTTGTTACCTATCTTTAATTCTTATTCTCATTATACTCATTTTTATTATAATAGTTTCATTCTTAATTCTATATTTTTCCCTTAGATTTAATCTATTGCTATTACTAAATATAATCTTATTACTTAACATATCAAACTATCTCTAAAGGTAAACCCACTCCTCAAAGCCGATTATATTTTAATTTACTTTTTTTTTTGTTTTACAAAATTAAACAGCACATATCCAATTTAAACAATACACCACATAATTAACACACACACAAAAAGTGATCACCCACCCCCCAGAGCCAACTTTTTATTTAATCCACTTTCCAAAATTGCCATTCTTCTTGTGAAAGGGTAGCTTTACCATCTCTTATCAAAGCTTTTTCCAAAAATATTTTCCAAATTTCTTCAAAATCATTCCCTTTCACAAAACCTTTCATTAATCTAATTCTACATGTTAATTTGTCATTAATTGCAATTTTCCACACTTCTTTATACCATTCCTCTATTTGAAGTTTTTCATTTGTTTTCCATTTTTTTGCTATTATTAACCTCGCTGCAATTAGCAAATTTGTTATTAATTCCTTCCTTACCTGGGTACATGTCTTATAATAACTAAGCAAACAACCCTTGACTTATAACATTATTCCTTAGCAACTGGATAGAAATGGTTTTTCTACCTATGAAAAGTAAGAATCTTTTTAAAATAAGAACTAAACATTCAGACGAAGGTCTGCAATATTTTTGATGGTTCCATGCCCGCTCAGCCTCTCCCTTCTGGCCTAGCCTAATTTATTTTTGAGATTAGTGTGATCCTGGTGTATCACTATATCAGGGAATAGAAGAATGAAATACGGAAGCTGCTCTTCCATCTTAACATTGACTGGTAGATTTTGGCCCTTTTCGCACGGGCCTTTGCTCGCGCGACAGCCCCGTGAGCCTCGCGGGAGTGGGAGCGTCGCTCTGCACGACGCACTCCCACTTCCGCCTGGCTCACGGGGCTTAAGCGGCGCGAGCGCGGGTTTTTTGATTTTCGCGTCCAAGCGAAAATCACCCCGCGCTCGCGCAACGCTCCCGGCACCCACCCGCACTTACCTTTCGTGCGGAGCCTCCGGGAGCCGGCCGGGTCGCGCTTCCTTCCCTCCACCCCTGCGGAAGGAAGGAGCAGGGTGGGGAGGTAGCGTGACAGATGCGACGCCCGCTTCGTGCGCGTGGGGGGGACGTGACGACGCCCGCTTCGCGCGCGCGGGGGGAATCCGGTGCGACGCCGCCCGCTTCGTGCGCGGGGGGGGGAATCCGGCGTGAGGTCTCCCGCTTCGCACGGGGGGAGGGCGGCTTGCGCGGCAAGCCTCCTTCGGTGCCGCTTCCCCGCTGGTTCCTTCGCCTGCGGAAGGAAGGAGGGGGGAAGCGGCAGCCTCCTGGAGGAGCCTTCTTGTGCTTGCCGGCCTCCCCCGCTTGCGCTAGAAGCCTCAGTGCGAAAAGGGCCTTTGTTTCTTCGGTTGGAAGTTATCTTCAAAGGCATCTGTTTTGAAGTCTGAGTGAGATACACATTTATTCAAATTAATCTGCTAAAATGTAGATGATTAATCATGTACTTAAAAAAAAGCTGTTGACAGTATCTGCTCTAAAGGATAGCAATTAATCTAATAGGGATTTTACTTGTGTTAGAAATAGAAAAGTTCATATTGCACAGCATGAGTGGTCCTTGATGGACGATTCATTAATTTTATGTTTCTGAAGCAAGCCATAATATCTACAATGCTCTAATCTTCCTCTTTTTAACATCTCCTTCTAGGGTAGTTATTCTAGGAATCTTACCTTCTTTTAAATATGTCCCCTTTTTTCCTGATTTTGGACAGAGAAATATGTGGGTAGAATCCCTTGCTGTTTTCCAGGTGATGTTTTACCTGAAGTCAATAATATGTGTTTTTGTTTTGTTTTCTTGAATCACTCATTGTCATTTGTGGCATCCTCTGCACAGATCTGTGTGGGCCTATCTGTAGGGATGCCTGCATCTCTTCTCTGAGTAGCTAATTTAGAAGCTATCAATATGTCAGAATGGTTCAAATTATTCCTTTCAGCACATATTACCTAGCTGAGAGGGCTAGTAAGATGTTTAATTAGTTAATGCCTATAAAGTGCTTTGAGGCTGTAAGGTGCTATCAAAAGCAATCTTATAATGTTAGAGGAAATTAGAGAATGAATGTTATTTCTCAGCTTGGGTGACTTATTCATATCACAGATATTTGTATCAAGGGAGGAGAATATCCACAGTTGTAAACTCAGTGAGGACTCTAATACTGCTTCTCTTTCATGTAGGGCACAGGTGGGCAACACAGCTATTTTTATGTCTCCTCAAGAGTCAACCCCACAATGCTGGTAATTTTTTTTTTTACTTGTTTCATGGAAACAAGATGGCCAGGTCTTATTTCTACATCAATAGAGTGTTGTTGAAATCAGCTAGTAAACAAAGTGTGTACTCCATGTACCTTGTTTCCAGTGACAGTACTAGTTTCAGAAATAATGTTTTCACTTGAGAAGTTGTGCACCTTGTCTCTGAGGCTAGTAGTGCTTTCAAAAGATTTCTAGGAATGCTTTTAGCTTCAGAAGCAAAGGGTACATCCCCTGTATCTCTTGCACTGGTGAATAAATACACCAGTGTTTACTACTGAAACAGCAAATTTGGTAGCAGTGACAGTGGGGTGTGCCCTCCAAAGTGTTCATTTGTCCCATGGACCTGTGGGAGTTGCTGTCCCTGTTATTTCCGCTATGGCACCCTTGGTGAAGACCCCCAGATATCCTTTTTGATATCATGTAATTCGGCCTTAGCTGGACTGGCTCGCAGTGACCTCATCTCACGTGTCTGCAAGTTCTCCGGACAAGCACGGACGGAGTGCGGCCGTTAATGGTTTGCATTCCATTCCCCATTGAAGCCAGCAACTCAAACTTCGCCCAAAGCTTTAGGGAACTTCCCGCCACAAACTCCTCAATAGCCACACGGCTTTCAGTCAAGTTACTCTTTTTTAACGATGACCTCACCAGATACCTTGTCCAGCACCGAAACCTCTTTTGCTCTCTTTGGGATTGCCATAGCCGAAAGGCACAAACCTCCCTATAAAACCCCCTCACTTTTAACCGATTCCTGGATCACCTTTGACTGCCATCCTGCCCTGTCGTTGGTGTGTTTAAAGGACTCCCCTCAGCACCCCACGCTGAGCTTTCTTCCCCGAATCTCCAACTTCTCCCCAGGACTACGGAACAGGTCATATTGCCTTCCCTTGCAACTCTTTTTCTTTTCCAGTTAGTTAGTTTATGTTTGTCTTCTGTGTTTTGTTCTCAATAAAGAATTGTTTTTCATCTGTAAAACCTCGTCTAGCCACTCTCTAACCCGCCGCTGTATACATAGGGTGAAAGATCTCGCTACATTACCCTGCCTTTTGCTAGCTAAAACAGTGCTCTGAGTTTAATTTCCCCACCTTTGGTATTTCTAATTGGCAAAGCCGGGCGCCACTTGCGGGACCCCCAATTTCCAGGGTAACATCCCCTGGCCTAGAAGCCTGAATGTAGCAGGATTGGTTGCAACATTTATTGAGGTGGTATGGTTGTTTCAGGAGGGGATATGGGAGAATAACAGTAGTCTCTTGATTCTGAAGTTCCTGAGGTTCTCCCAGACTCTTGCTATTTCTGTCTTTCTGAAGTACTTTATCAGTGGCAACACTTGCTTGTTTCTGGAATAGACTAACCAGCAGCCCTGGCTTACTCTTCTTCTTCCAATGTGTCACAGGTAACACCATTGCATGTTGTGCCATTCCTTTTCTGTGATACCTTGCCTAGTCTGGCTGCTTCTCTTCAAACAGAGCAGAGCTTCATTAGCAGGAAGAACCATGGGACAAAAAGGCTTTTATTCCCAGGGAAGGAACTCTGCCTATAGGTAGAATAGCTTGCAAGTAACCACAGCAGGCTTGGAAAGGAAGCAGGTAGCAGAGAGACATGCCACAAAACAGCCATGGGAGGCCCTCTCCTGGCACCCTACTTTGGCCTCTCCAAAGAGCTGCCTCCAAAGAACCGTACCCTATTCTGTAAAGACAAGCACATATATTTTTCGGCAGGGGTGCCCTCCCTGGGAAATACATAGAGAACCCAGACCCAGTCCAAGGCCTAGGCCCACTGTTATCCAATCCCCAACACACATATCCAGAGCTTGGAAAACTTGTATTTTTCAACAACAACTTCTAGTGGCTGTGCTATCTAAGGGATCCTGGGCTTTGGACCATTGTCCCAATTTGTTTGTTTGTTTGCTTGCTTTTCTGAGCCCCACACGCATTACTGAGTAGACATGCAGATGGTGGTGGTACTAGCTAACCCAACAGCTGAAACAATAAAAGTTCAATAAAGTATACATTATTACCTTGCAAATAATGTACTTAAGTACCAAATGCCACCTTGTCTTAAACACATCACACAAACTGCTTGGGAGAAACTAGATGGGGGAGGGGCTGTGGAGGGTCCAAAAAAAGATAAGAGAAAGGGTAAGGATGCTCATAGGCACATCCAGCCATGACAATGGCTTGCGCTGCCAAATATGGAATGAATGCATATGTCAATCAGGCTGCTGAGCAGTGCAACACCTCCCTGGTATCTTGCCATTTAAGGCAGAGTTGTATCTATGGGAAGAACTGCAAAAATGCAAGGCAAGTGACAAAGGGGATGCAGCAGAGACACATCCAAGAAAGCATCCTGATCAAGCAAGAGGTTGGGGAAAATTGGTCTAAGACAGAGGTTGGCCATGTGTAGGTTTGTCCCTTTTTGCAGTCCTCTCCTCCCCCTACAAAAACAATCACCACCACAACCAAAACTCTATCAGACCAAGAGGAATTACCATTCCTGAAAGCCTCCAGAAGCATTGATTTTTCCTTTTAAATAGGACTCAGCCCCTTAATTTCCCCCACAACATGTTTTTACAAAGCTGGAAGTGGTCTTTCATCTATGTTTGTTTTTGGTGACTGGGATGGTCCACAACAAGTCCCAGTGAGGGGTGGCCCTGGATCCTAGAGCTTGTTCATTTTTGGTGAAAGATGTAGAGATCCCATTCACATATGAAGTGAAGCAGACTAGCTATGCTGTCTGTTTTACTCAGTAGGATTCTCCTTTTGCACTTTTAAAACAGAACCAAGTAGGACCAAGTTGACCAGACCCTAATGAGCCATAACTAGCAAGGATGAAACACTTTGAATAGATCACCTGGATAGGCCTCTTGGAACAAGATATAGCTGTGCAGGGCCATTTCCATACTAGCGTGTTATAGTGCTATTATTCCACTTTCAACATTCTATGGAACCTGGGGTTTGCAGTTTAGGGAGGGGCCTCAAAGGCCCCTCCCTAACTGCAAACCCCAGGATTCCATAGAGTGTTGAAAGTGGAACAATAGCACTATAGCACACTAGTGCAGAAATGGCCCAGGTGTTCAGAAACTCTGGCACCTGTTCAATGGAAGTGCAACATTAAAGACTTCTTATTCTTGATCTTATACTCTCCCTGATCACTTTCTGTGTATGTGTGTGTGTCTAAACTTCAGTTTTACTCCTGATCCTGAGAACAAATTTTACTCCTTTGGATTTGATTCTAGATTGGCTTTAAGACCTGTTTGCTCTTCAAGATGATGAAATTAACCAGCCTGAAAACTGAAGTATAAGGAGGGAACCAGCTTTGGGCTGTGGCCATAGCCCCTGTAACCTTTCAGTCCTATTCAGTGCTGCAAAGGACAGGATTTCCCCCCAGTACTGCACTCCAGTGGTGGCTAAAGCCACCCAGTGCAATGTAGGAGGCAACCGGTGCTGTTCCTTTCTCTTCCCGTCTCCTCGCCTTCATGCAAGCAACTGTTGTCCCTCTTATCTCCCCCTTGCGGAGCCCTTTCCCTTTTACTGTGGTAATAGTGACATTCAGAGGGAAAGGCTGGGAAGCCAGCATCAAATAGCCCAAGCCCCTGTGTGCTGTGGATTTATCCTATTCTTTCCTTACATTTAATTTATTTTTTCCCCCAGAAAGCTTGCTTACTTACCTGGCCAGTTCAGAAGGGAGCCTTTACAGCTTCACCTCACCCCCTTGGCACAATGCTGGGAAAGAAAGAGCTTGGATAAACAAGTCTCCCTTTTGGAGGAAGAAATGGCCAGGGCTGCACTGTAAGGAAGAATCTCTCTCCGTCTCTTTTCTGAGCTTCAAAGGATATCCTTTCCTGGCACCGTGACAACAAGATCTCAAGGTGGAACCACTTCTTCCCTGTTCGTATATGGCAAAGTTTCTTGCAGAGCTTCTGGGCTGTACATTGTCAGTCAAACGACACTCCCCCATGTTTGAGGTAAGTCCAGGTGGCTTTAGGGCACAGTGTGTGAGTGTATATGAGAGAGAGGGAGAAAATCTGGAGATCTTGTGTTGCACTTTAAATTTTATTTTAAAAAATGTCACAATCAGGTGGAATTTTTTCTAGTCATGAAACATCTGCCTAGGCCTAAGAAGCATCTATTTGGGTGGGGTGAAAGGGTGGGGAGAAATCACCCAGGAATCTCTCTCCTTTCCCCACCTGTGGTTCTCAAAAACAAAAGCATTGCTGCCTCCCACTTGACAGATTAGCACATTAACTGTCAAGTCGACTGGAGTTTAATTGCTTGCACTTGACATCCACAGCATTTGCTAGGGAATCTGTCACCTCCCCCCAAATATGACTATTTCCTGCTGGCTTCTTTAAAGGGCTGAATTCATTCTGCTGCAGCTGGGGAGGGGAAAAAACCCCAACAAGGCACAAGAGCACTTATTAGTCTGGGAAGAGGTTCTTGGTTTCAAGTCTATATTCTTTGATGATTCCCCAAAGGAAATTGTATTGGAACTGTAAAGCGACTTCCAGGAAACCATGAAAGGCAAAGTGTGGAGGAAAAGCAAAGTGTGGAGAAAAAAAAATGTATCTAGAGCACAAATGAAGGAGGTGTGTTTTTGCTGAGGCAAAACTGAAAAATGATAACAGCAGAAAATGTGTTATACTCAAATGGGCTTTCTAGGTAGTGATGGGGATAGTTTTTCATGAACAAGAATCTTTTTGAAAGCCAAGAAGATCCAGGTCAACTTTGGCTCAGCTAACACATGTTGTGTTTAGGTGTAAGGAGGAAGTTAGCCCGTTAGACATAGGTTCGCAAGTTTTCCTCTGGTGGGTGATAGGAATGCCAAAGATATGTAATGTGCTGATGTGTAAGTCTTTCAGCACAAAATAAAACATTCTCATTCTCTAGGATTCACACAGGGTAGGTGGTAGACTACCTGCTGTTTTGGACTATAATTCCCTTAAGCCTCAGGTGGCTAATGGGATTAATGGCAGTTATAGACCAAAATATCTGGAGGGGACCAAATTGTCTACCTTTGCCATAACATGTTTACCTGGTAGTGGTGGGGATCCCAAGCCAAAAAAAAAAAATGGAATGTCAGGTTGTCCTTCAACTGATGTAGTTCTGTAGCACTACGGAGAGAGGGAAGGTAATGAATGAAAAATGAACCCAATGTGGTATCAAGATTGAAGTGTTGGATATGAGCAAGTCATCTATAGGATTCAAGTCCCTGCTCCACCTGGATGACCTTGGGTCCCTCACCTGTTCTCAGTCCAACCTACCTTGCAGGACTGTTCTGTGAATGTGAAGAGATTATTCCCATACATGTTATGTTCTAGTCAGTTTGGGATCTTGTTTGGGATTCCACTATTGTTGCTAATCCTCCCAGTCCAACATGATAGCTTGCAGTGAGCAAAAATGCAGTGAGTAATAAGAAGCAGAACTTAAGTAATTACAGAAGTTAAGATCTAAAACGCTGAGTTTTTGAGCTGTACTCAGCAATTTCTCAGGGGAAAACTGAACCCAAGGAGATAGAGTCATACAGTTAATTAACTAGGCTTACTTGGAAGTGGTGGTGTAGTGGAGCTTCATCTCACAGGGTTGCAGCCCTGAGACTTTCTTATTAGCAGGGGCCAATAATCCGTCAGCTCCCTGTTGAACTGTGCTGCAGCTCCCACAATAACTGGAGAGGAAATTGATTTTCCTGGTATAATAATGTGTGGTCTATCCTTCTTGCAATCCAAACTATTTGGTGGTGATGGTGGAGGGGTTTACAGAAGACCTGCCTGCCATAGTATTAAAGGGAAAAGCCCTTTGCTTAACTAGCTTGTAGAAATAGATTGCATGGCGGCAACAATGTAACTAATGCTAATTGCCACTTGTAACAATGTACTGCATATTGATCAACTTGCAACAATGTATTGAAACCAACTGCTGCACATATCTGGGCATGGGATGAAAGGTTTCCAGGTTAGAGATCCCCAAGGACATCTGGCCAGGGGAGGGGAAAGGAATGCATGATCCCCAAGAGGTGCAGTGAGAATAACCAGAAGGGCCAGATAAGAAGAAGAGTTGAGGCTCTCAGGATGTAAGTATGTAAACATTCTAAAGCGCCTGGGAAATTTGGGGATCTGAAGGACAAAGTGACATTTATGATCCTCACTAATCAATACTGTTCACACACAAATTTGAATAATAGCCATATAACCTGCTGGCTAACTGATGTACCTTGGTCTTAGCAACTTATACTAAAGTGCTATGTTGCTTGTGCTGCCTCAGTAAAAACATTGCTGCTGCACTCTGGATGTTTCTTGGAGAGAAGGTTAGCTAGCATATAATAGACAGAGAGGAAAACTGCTACAAAATTGTTTTAGATTAACATAGCCATCTGCGTCACATATGGACTCTCCAAAGGGATGTTCTGTAAGGACTATGCCGGTAGGGGACTGCACTTCAAAATTTACTATTAGGCCCTTTTCGCACGGGCCTTTGCTCGCGCGACAGCCCCGTGAGCCTCGCGGGAGTGGAGCGTTGCTCCGCACGACGCACTCCCACTTCCGCCGGGCTCACGGGGCTGAAGCGGCGCGAGCGCGGGTTTTTTGATTTTCGCGTCCAAGCGAAAATCACCCCACGCTCGCGCAACGCTCCTGGCGCCCACCCGCACTTACCTTTCGTGCGGAGCCTCCGGGAGCCGGCCGGGTCACGCTTCCTTCCCTCCGCCCCTGCGGAAGGAAGGAGCGGAGTGGGGAGCTAGCTCGACGGACGCGACGCCCGCTTCGCGCGCGCACGGGGGACGCGACGCCGCCCGCTTCGCACGGGGGAGGGGCGGCTTGCGCGGCAAGCCTCCTTCGGTGCCGCTTCCTCGCTCGTTCCTTCGCCTGCGGAAGGAAGGAGGGGGAAGCGGCAGCCTCCCGGAGGAGCCTTCTTGCGCTTGCTGGCCTCCCCCGCTTGTGCTAGAAGCCTCAGTGCGAAAAGGGCCTTAGATTCCTGCTCAAAAGTGTTAACCCCCTTGCTTTGACTGAATTTGACTTCCTGTATCTAAAGGCTGAGGCCTGTCGTTTTCAAACTTATGTCTTCAAGGAATCTGGAAAGCCAGAACTCTGTGGCATGTCCACTTGCCCCTCTGAAATGACCCTGAATTAACACAATTGTCCTTGAGCTTCAAAGAAGATGAAAAGTAACCAGCAATCTGTCTTTACATGAAGCATCTTACCTAATGTTCTTCATCTTCTCAGTGATGTCCTCCTGACAACCTTCAAAGCAAACAGGGTTCTCTGAATCACAATTCCCAAATCCTTAGTCTTCAGCAGATTACTTTCATGCAACTGCATGCAATTATTTCCGTGCTGAGTCTGCCCATGCTTGGGCTGCCATTTCAACATATAGGATTTAGCATGGGGGTTGACGCAGTCTCCATTTGACTGTGTGTGTATTGAATCTAAATGGAACTCTGAAAAAAAAAACCCATTTGATTGCAAACAACCAGCCTGTTCTGAATCTCTGTTACTACTGGCTGAGATATACCAACTGGTAGCTGTTGTTTTTAGAGTTACAGTCCAAAAAAGTAAAAAATGGGCCAAGGCAGCACTAAAAATATGAGAAAATACACTCCATGCCTCTAGAAGGAATTTGGGGGGCTTTTTTTTTTGTGGTGAGGCATGGCTAATGTGGCCCTCTTGTCTTCCATACTTGCTCACACTTGCTCCAATGGCTTCTGCTTATTCTTGTGATGATGACACCATCAGGCATGTCAATCTGAGAGAGTTTAAGTGGCCAATTACCCAATGATTTCCCTGGCTCAGTGAGGACTTGGCCCTGGGTCTCACTCTTAATTCCTGCTCTCTATTTGCCCCTTTGGGCCAGGACAGCCCACTTGGGCTGGCAGCACCTCTCCAGTCCCCATAGCCAGATGTTTTCCCCCCTTACTTGCTACTTGTCCTTTTAAATGGATGACAAGTGAGACATTTACATGCCAAGCAGGTGCTTTCCCTCTGAGGAATGCTCTGTTCTCAGTATAATACTGCGACTGCTCTGCCCACAGTAAACTGTTTGTGTCAAGTGAAATAAATCTGTCACTAGTGCCTATTAAAAGGGTGAAGGAGTAATGAAATGAGTTTCTTGCATGAGACTTTCCCTGGCAGCACAAATATGAACATAGATGTCACAGTGGTGATAAATTGTTTCAAGGCATCGTTGTGCTCCTGCATGTGGTTAAGTGGCATACATGATGAGACTTCTCAGGACAACCGTCATTAGAATGGCTTTGAGAGGATGTCCTAGGTTCTTGGTGCCAGATGTAAACAGGCAAAACTAGAGTGCAGTGGCTAGTCTGGTTTAAAAATATGTCACAAGTCAAGGCCAAAGTATGAAACAGTGTATTTCTACAAGTAAGAGCCAGCACAGTGTAAAAATTTGCATGTTGGATTGTGACTCCAGAGATTAGGGTTTGAATCCTCACTTGGCCATGGAAACCCACTAGGTGACTTTGGGCAAGTCACACTGTCTCAGCATCAGAGGAAGGGAAAGGCAACTCCCCTCTCTGACTAAATCTTGCCAAGAAAACCCTGTGATAGGTTTGCCATAGGATCTCCATAAATCTGAAATGACTTGAAGGCACACAACAAGACATTTCTAGTGATAGTTGTTGTGATATGCTAGGACTTTTAAAAAGGAATTTCCATGAGGAAAGGGCATGAGTTTAAAAAAATACTTTTAAATCCTACAAAAGGGTATTTTGAACTCATACACAAGAGCATATTTGATCTTCACTTTATACAACTCAACAAACATTTTTTTAAATACAGAGATGCCGCAAATCTCACATCCCATTTATTCCTAGCAAACCTGATGGGACTGTTCTGGATGTAACTTAACACCATCATACCCATACTCCTTAACATTTCACAGATGAAAACTGGGACCCATACGGCCAGACAACATCAGGTTATGGTCAGGAGGAACACACAAACTAGGAGAGGCTGCAAGGGTTGGCTTTGGTGTGAGCCTACTGGGAAGGGCAAGAGTCTGTTGTCTCCTTTTCTCTCCTCCCTGTTAAAGTGAGTGGAAACTGCTTTTGCACTTTGCACTCAACAGCAATTTAAGTAAGTGGAGGACAATGGGGGAAAGTGGTGGGAGGAGAAAGAAACTCGGACATTTTTAAAGCACCTGAAAAAGTGGAATGACAGATGATTGATTGGGACTCTCCCTGCAAATTTATTACAGTTGGAGGGTATGCATTTCATTAGTCCAGTTTGAGTCAGATTCTTCCTCTCCATTACGCCTTACAGACAAGGAAAGATGACATAAACATCAAAACCAAGATCATATATCCATACCCTCCAGCTGGATTCTGGAAATGCTGAAGATCGCAGATATATACCTAGGGGAATGCCTACAGCCCCACACTGTTCATCTTCCTATAGAAGGTGCCTTAGAAAAACTACATAGTAAAAACAAAAAAACAAGTTCCAGTTGTGGAGATTACACTATAGATCAGAGAATGGCAACCTGTTCAACTTTTCCTATCTCAGATGGAGGTTTGCCTCAATGCAGTGATTGGCTGGCCTTCCTGCCATTTCCCAGAGCCTGTGAAAGCAGGTGAGCTTTTGGGAAATGTAAAGTCAAGCACTGGGAGAAGATAAGACCCAGACAGCTGAGGGCCTTTCCACACTACACTGTTATAGCACTATTATTCAACTTTCAACATCCTGTGGAATTCTGGGATTTGTAGTTTGCTGAGGCCAAAGAGCTCTCTGGCTGAGAATTCCAAATACCCCTCCCTAAACTGCAAACCCCAGGGTTCCATAGGATGTTGAAAGGGGAATAATAGCACTATAACAGCGTAGTGTGGAAAGGCCCTTAGTCCCCAAGCCATGGACCACAATGGAGTGCTGGCATGCTGGTGTTCTTTAAAAAAAAAGACACTTTTACTATATATAGTAAGCACATACACACACACACATCTCACTATTCCCTGTATTTCCTGCAAAGAGCCATGAAAATGTAGCCACAGCAGCCAATCAGCTCCTGTCTCTCTGCCTAAAATTAGCCAGCTCCTCTGGCAGCCGCTGCATCAGAAAGCACAAAAGATCTCAGCATCCTCCAGTGAGTGTTGGGTAGCATTTGGTGATCAGCAGAGAACAGAGAACGAATTAGAGAGGATTTCTAATTCCATTTGATACTTCCTTCATTTGGAATTGCTTTTGTGTGTTAGATGAAAGAAGCCTTTAGTCTCTCCATATGCATGTTTGATGTTTGAAACATGCTTTTTGATTTACCAAGACCATGCAATTTTCAGTGCTGCAAATGCCGAGGGACATATAGACTTCCCATTTGGAAGGCAGGGAAGAATACAGAAGAAGGGTTTAGTTCATTTCTGAGCACAATTTAAGGTTCGAGTTCATGGCCTGCCTCATGTCCTCCTGCTGTCTCAAGTAAAAACAGTGGCGGATGGTGAGCAGAGAACAGGTACTTTCAGTTGTAGCACTTTGTGGAATTACCTTCTTTTTGAGATTTGCCTTGAACTGTCTTTATATGCTTTTCAATAAATAAAGTCCCAGCTTTTATTTTCATTTGCTTGCATTTTCTAGGGCCAAACCAAACATTACTTTAACAAGTTGTTGTTGCTGAGCGCCCTCAAATCATTTCTGACTTATGGTAACTCTAAGGCAAACCAAATATGGAGTTTTCTTGGCAAGATTTGTTCAGAAGGGGGTTTGCCTTTGCCTTTTGTCTGAGGCTGAGAGAATGCAACTTGCCTACGGTCACCCAGTGGGTTTCCATGGATGAGCAGAGTTGTAGTCCAGCGCTCAAACCACTACAATAAGTAAGAGAAGACTCTAGAGCGTTTGCCGTGTGTATTTTGGCAGTGTCCCTCTTAAGCCATAAATACTTCATCATTCTAACAGGGAAAATTATGTCAAATATTTGCTATCTCTTCTGCCATTTCCTATTGTGGTTGGTTCTTAATTAGGGCTGTAAAGGCCTAAGTGGGTTAGAGAGAACCTCCAGAAGCCTAGAAACACTACATGTCGTGTGAGGGTTATGGCACATACAATTAATTAATTAATTAATTAACTGTGGCACACGGAGGAATGCTCCTTATGTTCTGGGAAGTCTAAGTAGGAAAACATCCTTGCTGTAGACTAAACTGGAGGTAGTTGATAAGCTTACTACTGAAAATGGACATTGTAAGAGTAAGTGTAGAGCACAATTCTTTCTGTGGAGAATAGTTGGGGACTGAGTGTTGTCTGCAAGCAACAGAGCATGAATGTGTTGGGTGTCTATCTAAACCAAGCAGATGCTTCAGTAACATTAAACTAGTAGCATCTCTGGCGACAGAATTTATATGTGTAGTTATGTCAGCAGTGGCCCTGTTGAAGAGCATGGGGCAGGGGGGAATGCCTACTGAAATACTTGGTTGATGTACTGTGTTGAAAGTACTTTGATGTTTGATGATCCACCCTTCCCTGTCATCCCTGTCCCGTGGTCAGGGCCCACTTCGTTCAGTAGGATACCCCAACCATCTAAGACGTACTTCTGTCAGATTGCTGGAGAAGAGAAGGAAGGTCAGCTTTCACCTGCTCTCTTTTTCAAGCATCCTCGTATTGGATTTTAGCAGTTAATGCATATTTATAAGCATAGAGCACTAACCTCAAATTCTGCGTAAATATTCCTGCAAAAATTGTATTAGGTTTGGGCTTCACATCTTTAGAGAACATAATTTTTTTCTGGTGCAAAAGTAAGTTATCTTTACTCTTTGTTCGAAATACATGCTATTTGTAAGTTGTTTGCCGCCTCGATCCATATGGAGAGGCGGGATACAAATAAATAAATAAATAAATAAATAAAAAATATGCTGTCTCTTCTTTAACAAGGTTTGGTTTCTAAACAGCCGTATGCACTTTTTCTTCACAATATGAAATACTTGGTAACAGTGAAATAAGAAAATGAGCACTTGTAACCATGGCCGTGCCCGCTTGGCCGTTCCCTGCCCATGAAATGTATTTTTCAAAAACAAGAAGGAAAGCATGCATACCCTCCAGCTATCTCAGCTTGGCAGAGATAGTCCTTATTAATCTTTTGTCATCTCTTTATTTCAGCTGTTTTGAAAGTATCCCAGTTTTTCTCTTCTACTTGCACTTCCCCCCTCTGTTCTCAGCTTGCTTCAGTTGTTAAAAACTGAGTTCAAAGGGCAAAAGCAGCTTGTTCTCAGTTAACTCAGCAGGGGGAAAAGGGAAGAGACAGAATCTTGCCCTTCCCAGTAGACTCAGACTGCTTTGTGTGTTTTTTCTCATTAATAGCCTTTGCCAGCCATTTCAGCATTACACTGCTATAGTGCTATTATTCTGGGGTTTGTAGTTTACTGAAGCTAAAGAGCTCTCTGGTTGAGAATTCTTAATGTCCCTCCCTAAACTGCAAACCTCAAGATTCCATAGGGTATTGAAAGTGGAATAATAGCACTATAGCAGTGTAGTGCAGAAATGGCCACCATTTTGACTGCAGTCTGATGCTGTTTGGCTACATGTGGCCTGCTTTTCTTCTGTGAAGTACTGGAGAGACTGTCTAGGGCTTCCAGATCTCAGGACCTTGTGACATTACATGAGGATGACTGTAGGTCAGATTTTGGCCCTGAAACCACTGACCCTGGGATAGTCTTGATCTGGCAGTTCTACTCAGTTATGCCCATGCCAGGTTTAGGTACTGCTGTTGCCAGCACAGTTCTCCACTGGCCACACCAATTGTTGCTTCCTGAGCAGCCACTGAGAGTGTCTATGGTCCCCTGAACTTCAGCCCCAGGATCCAGCCCTTGTTGCATTTCAGAGCTTAGAACAGTCTTTTTTTTAATTGGAATACCTAGATACCCTAAGGGCACCAGATCTTGGAAGCTAAGCAAGGATCAGCACTGCTTAGTACTTGAATGAGAAACCATCAATGAATGACTGGTGCTATAGGCTATATTTCAGAGAAAGGAAGTATCAAAACCACTTCTGAGTTTTCTTTGCCTAAGAAAACCCTATGAAATTCATGGGGTCACAATAGGTCGACAGGCAACTTGAAGGCACATACACACACATCTTAGAATTTTCCAGACAGAAAGATCAGCCACTAGCCATGCTGGCTAAGGGATCCTGGATATCAAAGACCAAAAAGTAACTTTTCTGACTTCTGTTGAATCCCTGTTGAAAATATTTCACATATTGAATATATGCCTGTAGTTGTAAAAGAAAGAAGGTATCACACCAATGGAGGGGGGAGGAACCAAGACAACTGAGCTCCTGGAAAAGAAGAAACTCTTTGATAAATAGTCTTGGGCTTGCAGGTGTCCTAAATATAGACCTTTGAGCAGGGAATAAAGCAAAGGGACTGTGCAGTCTGCATGTAACCGTTTTATTTTATTGACAGCACCTCTGCTTTCTTCTCTTTACCTCAAGCCAAAAGTCTCAGAGGAAAACAGACTAATTAAATCTTGGCATCATATTACATTCAGCCCTATGAATAAAGTTCAGTTTTAGCAGCATGGATGTTGCTGAAAGAGTCATTAATCGTCTTTTAAATAAATATAGCCAAACTACTATAAATAGCCAAGCATGAAGAATTGCAGTGATCCCATTCCTAGGAAAAATCCATTGCAAAACTGTCATGGATTTCAGCAAGAATAAAAAGGTATATTTGGAAGAGGTTCACAGAATACAAACTAGCACAGGGTACAGAATTTAGGGGAGTAGGTGAAATTCAGTAGTACAGCAGGTGCTTTGCATGAGGCTTTTGGCTCTAATATCTGCAAAGCATGTTGCTGTCAGAAAGTGGTTATTGAGCTCTCTCAGATTTCGAAAAATCCCAATCACTGATGCAAGTATGTGTGTGGAGCAGAGATGCACCTGATATCGGTGGAGAAGTGGTATAAAGCAGAGCTGACCCTACCATTAAGCTGAGTGAGATGACCACCTTAGATGGCACATGTTGGAGGGCACAGCGAAAGAAAGAAAAGGATGTAAGACCTCATTCACAAAACTAGTCAAAAGCAAGCAAGCAAACAAACAGGCTGAGAAATACACCCTCTCACGTAAAAAAGTTGTAATAAATCTACCAGAACACTCGATAGTCCATATACCACCCCCAAAAGTCCAAACAATATTGTAGGAGTAGATGTAAAGGTCTGTTGGGCACGAATCTTTAACTGAGGGAAGATTGAGGACATTGTCATCTTCTTCAGTGACAATGAAGAAGTTCGTCTCACCAGACAAAGTGAAATTCAGTGTAGAACATGCTCCTTGCATGTTTGCCATGCCAAACCATCTAGTCCATCTGCTCTGGATGGGCCAGAGCCTCCATGGATTCACTATAACGGCTTTGTAAGTTACTTCACTCCTGGGCATCATGGACTACCCCATCTAATAATCCTATAATGGAACACTTCAGGTATGGTGAAACACCTTGTTGTAGAATTTTTAGCATGACTTTGCTTGTGTGTGAGAGTAGTGCAGTGGTACAGTGGCTACTGCAACCCCTGTTAACCCCTTTCTTGGGGACTGGAATGTATATTGAGCATTTCCAATCTGTGGGCCATTCTTTTGTTTTCAATATTTAGTGAGAGATTTTAGTTAGAACTGGAGTGGATTCTGTCTCTGTTGCTTGAAACTGCTCTATTCGTATACCATCTGTTCCTGGTCATTTATTTCTCCTAAGTGCTTTGTGTGCAGCTTTTCACTTTCTAAAATTGTGGATTCATCTTCACGTGATTCTTCTTTGAATGAATCTGTCATCATTACAACTCATTTATATAGTTCTTCAATGTATTGTTTCCATTGTCTTTTTATTTCTTCTTGATCATGCAGTGTGTTCTTCTGATGGGCACAGAGGATCCTTACTCTTGATTTAATTTTCCCTTTGATTTCTTGGATGTTGTGGAAGAGATCTCTTGTTCTTTTTTTTTGGCTGTCATCTTCTATTTTTCTGCATTGATAGTTATAGTAGTTCTCTTTGTCCCTGCACACACATCATTGAACAGCATATTCATGTTTCTGATCCTATTTTGGTCTCCTTTTACATTTACTTTTACTTCTTGTGTGTCCATAACGAGTTGAAGAATTTTATTGGTCATCCAGTGAGGCTTTTCTTTCTTTTAGGCTTCAGACAGTTTCTTTCTGCATTCCTCCCTGACAATGTCCTTGGCTTCAGTCCAGAGTTCTTCTGGCTCTCAATCAATTAAGCTTAATCTATTTTTACCTTATCTTTC
Organism: Ctenosaura bakeri; assembly: GCA_948474755.1. Taxonomy (NCBI): domain Eukaryota; kingdom Metazoa; phylum Chordata; class Lepidosauria; order Squamata; family Iguanidae; genus Ctenosaura; species Ctenosaura bakeri. The sequence continues at coordinate 169,377 of CAOLHI010002496.1, forward strand.
TACCTTATTTTTACCTATTTTTTACCTTATCTTACCTTATCTATTTTACCTTATCTTAAAATTCTACAGGGATTGTTTTTCAGGTTGCATTTGGCATAATGATTGATTTGGTGTTATTCTTTAGCTTTACTCCAATCTTTGATATCAGCAGTTCATTACGTGTGCCCCAATCTGCTCCTGGTCTTGTTTTTGCAGAGAGAATGGGACTTTTCCATTTTTTGCTTCCAGTTATATAGTCAAACATGATTTCTGTATTGGCCATCTGGTGATATCCATGCATACAGTCCCCTCTTTGAGTGGCTGAAGAATGTGTTGGCAATGAACAAGTGTTTCATCTTTGTTCAAATCATATCCTATAGAGAAGTAAGCTACTTTTTACTGCAAGGTAGTATTGCAGTGATATTTGGAGTTGTTAACTGGGGCTGATTACAGGAGTTATACAACTCCCCTATTCCAGCATCACCACAGGCTGCTGATCTGTTTCTAGGCACATTTCAAAGTCCTCGAAATCTTAGGTCCAGACTGTCTGACAGACTACTATCTCTATGTATGGCTCTGCTTGGTGGTGGGGTGGTGGTGGTGGTCTCTTCACTATCCTTCTGTTAGTGGGGAAAAATTCAGAATATTCTGACTAAAAGAGTCAGAATAAAAAAAAAAAGGGGAAAGGGGGTTTTTAACTGTTTTGTTTTAGACTGCACCTTAATACAACTTCAAAACCCCTTTTTAAGTGACTGTGCAATGTTATGAATAGTTTCCTTCTATTTTAAATGTTGACATTTTGTATGTTTTTTACTATACTGTAACCATCTTAATTGGTGATATGCTTTGAATTCCAATCTTGAGAAAAAAAGATGAGTTACAGATGATGATCTGGATGCTTGTGTGAATGGTGCCATTTTGACTATTACATATTGATCTATTGTCAGGTAATGAGTTTGCTGTTCATAGCAAATATACACTTATGTACTAACGGAGGCTTTGCATTGAAAGCAAAGTAAATGTTATTCTTTGCTGTAATTACTTTAACTGGGAAAAAAGACTATTTTTAGTCTAAAAATTGTCCCCATGGAGAGATATTGAAGCTGCTTTAATGATTTTTAGCTACAGAAAAGAAGAGGACTTGCACGTTACATGCGAGCTAGAGGGAACCATGTGCTTTATAAACTAGCATTGCTCACACAATCTTGTGGGAATATTTGCAGTGAGACAAAATGTGCAGTTTTATCCCTCATTCGGGATTTAGAAAGTAAACTTGGCAAGCTGGTTGATGCAATATATAAATGTGCAACTCAGTGTTTTAATTTGAAAGATATTCCTTTGAAATATAAGCATGGTGGATTCCAAAGGTTCAGTGAATAATCTGATAAACCAAAGCTTGGGCTGGATGATTTGGGGAGTCATAGTCCCCCCAAAATAGTAACTTTGCCAAGTTTTGTGATGAAGCTTCCCCTTTCTGATCATGTGAACAAATTTTGTTGTGCATGCTCAGTGAGCCATTCCTTGCAAATGTGGTATTTTTGAGGTGATTCATGTACAGGTTTAACTTTGCAAGGGTTGGGGTTGAGTAACCCAGATGTTTGCCTATAAAAGATGATAAAATGGAGTGCAGTACGACTTAATCAAAGGAACAGGAGACCTCCACAGGTTATCATGAAAGGCTTTGGGATATAAACTGGGCTTGCATTTGTGACCCAACAAGTGAGACATAGCCCATTTCTGCACTACACTTTTATAGTGTGATTATTCCACTTTCAACATCCTATGGAATCCTGGGGTTTGCCGTGTCAGAAGGGGGCAGGAGGGGGTCAAAGGGGGCAGGAGGACATGAGCACGTGGCTCACACTTGCACACCACCACTCCTGGGCCTTTTCCACACGTTACCTTATCGCGGAGGTGGGGGATGCCGATCGTGCAAGCAGGTTCTTGCGCGAGGTGCTCTCTTCGCTGCTCCTTCATCCCACAGCTGACTTCCTGGTCACGCGACCGCCTCGCCCCTTCCTTCTGCAGTGCAGCCTGGGAGCTGTAGGCTGTGCTGGGGGAGGAAGCGCGACCGGTGCGCTTGGGATGACGTACTGCAGGGCAGGTAAGTGCGTGCGGGCCCTGGGAGCGTTGCGCAACCACGCAGCATTTTCAACTTAGAGCCAAAAATAAAAAAATCCGTGTGTGGCCCGCTTTAGGCTCGTGAGTATCACATAAATGGGAGTGCGTCGTACGAACCGCTGCTCCCATTTATGTGACGCTCAAGGGGCCCTCTTGCAAAAGAAAAGGGCCCTGCTGTGGCGACGCTGCTAAGCCCCCACCGTCTTCCCTGGGAGGTGGTGCTCGAGTCCACCAAAAGGGGCAGGAGGATGCGAGTGCGTGGCTCGCGCTTGCGCACGGCTTGCACTTGCGCACCACCACCAAGGAGGGAGTGGAGCCTAAGACCATAGGAAATACGTATTTTCCATGGTCTTAGGTGACCCCTTTGAAAGGATCGTTCGAGGTTGCTCATATTCCAAGGATGACCATGTATAAATTATCCAGCAAACAGGACGTGGTAGGTAGTGTCATCTTTATAAATGTGAGAGGTTTTTCCATCTTTTGAATTCCTTAACTCATTTTGAGCTGAGAAAGCACATTGCCAGGCAATTCCTTCTTTGCATTCGAAAGGGAGGTGGGCAAATATCCCCACATCCCAACCTCCCTTGCACAAAGAGAAGATATTCTTAGTTATGTATGGTTTTGTAATTTGTATGCTATTCCTAAGAAAAGATTTCTTGAATGTCTGGTAGAAGGAATATCTGATGGCTCTTTGGTTGAACAAATGTGTAAATTACTTGCGGATATGGCTCCTTATATAACCAATCAAACAGCTTTATTTCCTCTGGCTTCCAAAAAAAGATTATAGCAAAGCTTTTAAAGGCTTTTGGTAGACATTCTGCATATGATGAATGGATCTGATTAGTATGTTTAACTTCTTTTAAATCTCTTTTGGTCAAATGTGCAAGAATCTGGGGTAACAGGCAATAAAAGTGACTAGTTGACAAAGCAGCTATGGATGTGCAATATGCACCTTGATGCTGGAGGAGAATGGCATTAAATTTCCCCCACCATTTCTCTGATATAAATTACTCTCCTAAAGGTGTTATCAATGGTGGTAGTGGTGGGGAAAGGATAGCTCTAATATAGGCACTGTGAATGTCTTTGATTTCCCTTCTTGTGGCTGCTAACAGCTTGGAGGTTGATTTGAAAGAGAAAACAGTGCAAGGAAAAAAAAGTTATAAGCAATGCCAGTGCCATGGTCCTCATCCAAACCAACTCTGTCTCCATTTGGTGCTTTTAAAGCTTGGATGCAGATAGCTTGAGTCTAGATTAAATCCTACTGGTAGCAGGCCAGCCACTGAATTAATTGGGTTTACCTATGTGTTGACTCACCATTCAACAAGTGATTCAATGGGTCTACTCTGTTTGGGATTAAGCAATAGGATTGTAACCCATCTCTCCTTATATAGACTGCCTCAGTTTTTGGATACTTAGAGGAGGGCTTTCTTTTAGTCCCATGGCTGTCACAGTCCTTTGCTTAAGGACATCTGAGAAAGTCTTCTTTGTGGCAGCTCCTAGGCTGTGGGACTCTCTTCCATAGCAAACTAGGCTGGCATCCTTTCTGGTCTCTTTCTCCAGCAGACTAAGACCTTTTTATTTAGAAAGGCCTTTGGCTAATAACTGCTTTTTACAGAAGGGTATTTGAATGGGATATGTCTGAATGAAATAATACTTTCATTCTCATTGTTCTGTTTTAAATGATTTTAAATTGGTTTCAATTTGTGTTTTGTTTTAATGTGATGGCTTACTATTGTTTATTCTAAATTCTTCTTCAATATTATAAATAGTTGTTTTTTAGCTGTATTTCGTTTTCATTCATTTCCCAGGAGCCCACAGCCTCATGGCTGTGAGTTTATGGGAGTTGCAGTCCAATACATCTGGAGGACATCAGGTAGAGGAAGGATGTGGTAGAGAACTACAGCATCTAGTGCTTCCTGCTGATGAAGCATATTCCTTCTGTGTGAGAAAACTGTGGTATAGCAGAAGCACTAACATTCTAAATGTACAATGCGAGCCATGATGTCACAGAGCAGAGATGTAGGGAATGCAAAAGCTCAGTTTAAAGCTGTGGTCTTATGCAACTTTTCCATGAGGAAGCGCCCTTGAATGCAATAGAACTTACTTCTGAGTAGAGGTTGCATTTAGGTTGAGGCACGTTTTTCTGGTGTCCCTATCCTCAGATTGCACTTTGTAAAAACAGTTCAACTGCCATGTTCATCTTGATATCTAGGATCTCTGCTCTTTGAAAGGGAGAGAGAATGTGCTCTTTGGGCCTAGAGAAATAATCTGATGAATCAGATTTCTGGAATGCTGGAGAAATTCTCCATCTTCATTAATTTCTCCTGCCTGACATTTATGCTGAGCCAGCTTTCGACATCCAGGGAAACAAAACAAAAATGCAGTCCTACCACTCACTTGCTTTGGCCCTCTGCCCAGTAGATTTTTGTGATGTTAGTAATTTACTTGCATCAGCTACATAACAAACATTGTTGCTTAATTACAGTGGTTAAGTTATTAGCAAGTCACATTTTCAATTAAGTGTTTTCAGAGAGAGCTTATAGCAAGGTGTAAACAAGATTTTCTCTCTTTTTTAAAAAAAGAATCATACTAAAATATCAATTAGGGCCAGCGTGGTGTAGTTTAAATCTCTGCCCAGCCATGAAAACCTATTGGGTGACCCTGGACAAGTCATATTCTCTCATCTTCAGAGGAAGACAATGGAAAACCTCATTTGAACAAAACTTGCCAAAAACAAAAACAAAAACAAACAAGACATCATGATAGGGTCACCATAAGTCAGAGTCAGCTTGAAAGTGCATAAAAACACAAAAAAATTGATCGTCACTAAAATGCCTTTTTGTAATATCTCTGTGTGGAAATAGCCATTATCTTCTGTTCTGTAACATGGTCCATTTCCACACTAGACTGTTATTGTGCTATTATTCCACTTTCAACATCTTATGGAGTCCTAGGGTTTGTAGCTTGACATCCTGCAAACCCCAGGATTCCATAGGATGTTGAAAGTGGAATCATAGCGCTATAACACTCTAGTGCAGAAATGGCTGTGGACTCATCCTGTACCTCAACAGGAAGCTCTCACCTCAACCTGCCACTGATGTATTGGGAACCCCCATTTATCTCCTTTTTTATCTCTTTGCAAATACCACAGGTTTAACAGTAGTGGATGTTGCTCTCCATGGTGCTGAATTTTTTAAAATCTGTTTTAGCTCACAGCACATCTTGATACTGAATCCATGTTGGGACTGCTGAAAAGGGCCAGATAGTGCAGAACCCATCCCAGGAGTTTGCTGACTGATGAAAAGCAGTCAAGGTGCTCAGTATTCAAAGCCCACCAATTTATTTTGATACATGAGCAGCAAATCCCAGAGGCATCCCTCCCATTTCTGCAGATAAAAATACAACAACAAACCTCTAATGTTTCCCTGCCCATTCACGACATTCAAAGTCTGCTGCCTGAGACAGTGACGGACACCAACCCTTCATAGGGCTGGCCTCCAGCCAGTACACAGTGCATATTTTTGGCCCTGAATAACCGCTGATTGGAGTAAAGGTCAGGAGGAAGTGGTGGGACACATGGAGACCTCCCGTGGCAGCAGTAGGACTAGGGGTCAGAGATTGCCCATATGTGTTCTGGAGAAATAAAAAGAAATAATTCATAATCTGTTGCAGTTGTAACATAGGGAGTTACATATCACAAGAGGTGATAATGGCCATTGCTTTAGAGAACTTTAAAATTTTCAGGGTTTTTACTCTCAGTGATTATTAGTCATGATAGCTAAATGAAATGAAATGAAATGAAATAATAATAGAGTGGGACTGTGTCTCTGATTAGTGGTTGAGTGGCTAAGCAACATATGCTGGCTAGCTACACTGTCCTTTTTCTCAGTGTCTCCAGAGTCTTTCACATTATACATTTATAGCACCTTGACACTGCTCTAACTGCCATGGCTCCATTCTTTGGATCACTGGGATTTGTAGTTTTGCAAGGTACTTAAAGTTCTCTGTGAAAGAGATCTCATGCTTCACTAAACTACAAAACCCAGGATTCTGTAGGATACAACCATGGCAGTTAACCCAATATCAAAGCACTATAATTGTACTGTATGAAAGAGACATGACATATGAGTCAGCAGTGTGATGCGGCAGCCAAGAAAGCCAATGCAATTCTCGGCTGCATCAATAGGAGTATGGTGTCTAGATCGAGGGAGGTACTGGTACCACTCTACTCTGCTTTGGTTAGACCCCAATCTTGAATACTGTGTCCAGTTCTGGGCACCCCAATTCAAGAAGGATATTGACAAGCTGGAGCAAGTTCAGAGGAGGGCGACCAAAATGGTGAGAGGCCTGGAAGCCGTGCCCTATGAGGATAGACTTAGAGAGCTGTGCATGTTTAGTCTGCAGAAGAGAAGGTTAAGAGGGGACATGATAGCCCTGTTTAAATATTTGAAGGGATGCCACGTAGAGGAAGGAGAAGGTTTGTTTTCTGCTGCTCCAGAGACCAGGATAAGGAGCAATGGATTCAAGCTGCAGGAAAGGAGATTCCACCTGAACCGCAGGAAGAACTTCCTGACGGTCAGGGCTGTCTGGCAGTGGAATATGCTGCCTTGGAGTGTAGTGGAGTCTCCTTCCTTGGAGGTTTTTAAGCAGAGGCTTGATGGTCATCTGTCGGGAGTGCTTTGAGGGTGTTCCTGCATGGCAGGGGGTTGGACTAGATGGCCCCTGTGGTCTCTTCCAACTCTAGATTTCTATGATTCTATGATTCTATGATTCTATATTTTCTTAGAGACAGGGTATGGAACTGGATCAATTCTTGCTTGTCATATGTAAGCACTGTAAAGGGGAGTTTTTAGATTTCACTGATCTCTGAGTGGTTCATGCCTTTCTTGCCCTTCCCCAACCTCTCAAACAGCAATGCCAACTGATATAAAAAAGAATCTCTATTTCTAACATTACCAAGAAGAAACAGGCATTAGATATGACTGTCCTAAACCTTAACCTTAAGATCCTATATGCTTATTTGTATGGAATTTGTCTGAGGGTGAAGTGCCTTTAGGGCCGGAGATTTTAATGAGCTCTCTAATTAGGCTTTTGACAGAATCCCTTAATTGATGTTTGCTCAGTTTGTAAGCTCTTTGGCTATTTAATTAATGTCTGTTTATTCCTGAGACTGTGCTCAGCAATGTTTGATAAGTGCCCGCTTACAAACATGATAAATAATACATAGTATCCCAAGAGTTCTGTGCTTCCTAATCTCTTCCAAGTGAAAGCTGGTAAAGCAGAATCACTCGGGGGTGAGCAGTCAGCTGGGAACTTGTGTTGGTTCAAATGACCTCAGTAACAGTATTTTGCTAGCTGCTATCCCTCAGCCACACACCTGCAATGTGTTGAGAATGATATTTTGTTGTTGTGTGCTTTTGTTCTTGTGTGCAGCCACACACCTGCAATGTGTTAAGAACGGTACTTTGTTGTGTAACCCTAAGGCAAATTTATCATGGGGTTTTCTTGGCAAGATTATTTTCAGAGGGGGTTTACCATGGCCTCCCACTGGGGCTGAGAATTTGTGACTTGCCCAGTGTCACCCAGTGGCTTTCCATGGCTGAGTGGGGATTTGAACCTGGTCTCTACAGTCCTAGCCCAATATCCAAACCACTATATCATGCAGACTCTGAGAATAATACTGGCCTTCCTTAAATTGCTGTTGTGAAGATCCTTGAGCAAGATTGGTAAAGAATGCTCAAAGGCATTATCTGCAGAAATACAATGGTTGTTCTTAAGCCATTTCCACACTAGCCTGTTAGCCTTTGAGGAGTCCATAGGATGTTGAAAGTGAAATAATAGCACTATAACAGGCTAGTGCTGAAATGGCCTTAGATTTAAGCAATGGAATGATGCCAAGTGACCCACAGAGAAGAGGGTGTCTCTTATACACCTTTGAAGCTGAAGAAGCTGAAGCCCTTCGGAAGAGAAAGTTAAGGATGTTTAATCTTCAGAACAGAAGATTAAGAGGGGACATGATAGCCATGTTTAAATATTTGAAGGGATCTCATGTCGAGGAGGGAATGGGCTTGTTTTCTGCTGCTCCAGAGACTAGGACAAGGAGCAATGGATTCAAGCTGCAGGAAAGGAGATTCCACTTGAACCTCAGGAAGAACTATGTGGCAGTGGAACATGCTGCCTCGGAGTGTGGTGGAGTCTCCTCTTTGGAATTTTTTAAGCAGAGGTGGATGGCCATCTGTTGGGAATGCTTTGACGCGGGTTCTTGCATGCCAGGGGGCTGGACTGGATGACCCCTGTGGTCTCTTCCAACTCTATGATTCTGTGATTCCCAATCTGGGTGGACTGGACCTTAGAAAAATCTACATTTGGGGACTGTAGCTCCCAGAAACCTTTGGCCACAAACGGAACTGAAGTACAACTGACTGGGGCCATTTCTGCACTAGCCTGATATAGTTCTATTATTTCACTTTCAACATCCTATGGAATCCTGGGGTTTGCAGTTAGGAGAGGGGCCGGCCGGACCCTCCCGTAACTGCAAACCCTAGGATTCCATAGGTTGATGAAAGTGGAATAATAGTGCTATAACACGCTAGTGTGGAAATGGCCTGGGATGGGGGCTAGACAGAGCTCTGGATCAGATTTATAACACAGAGAAATGAGAGTCCAGGCTTTGAGCCTAGGAAGCTGTTACCCCACCAGGGTAACAAGGCCATTTGAGGAGGAGCTGGGGAAATGCAAGCAAATACATGATTTTGGACAGTGGGGAGGATAGACAAAGACACAGGGAGCAAATAACCTACCCTTTCAGTGACAACTCAAGAAAACTGTATTCAGAGATACAAACTACAGCCAAAGGATCTGAGTAGTCAAAAAAAATAACATCCCCAGGCAAAAAGCTTATAGTCCAACACATGGCAGGCACTAGGTTGGAGAAGGCTGCAATACTCGGACTCACAGATTTTTAGGTGCATAACCTTACCAGTTAACTGAGTGCCTCATGGCTGTGGATAGGCCACAACAATTTTTAACTGTCCTCATGCTTCCCTTCTTTCAAGGTACTCGTGGTGACATAAATGGTTCCAATCTTGCCCATTTTAGCCTAGCATTTGAGCCCATTTTAGTCTGAGAGACCACAACTGGCCCTAAGCCATCCAGTAAGTTTTGTGATTTTTAACCCAGTGCTCCACAGTGTTCATCAAATACCATAACCATTGTACTATACCACCTGCTTCCTTCCTTCTACTAAGGTTGGCTGTACTCCAACAAAGAACTAGTCCCTCTCCATGCACAAACTCCATGGTCCATGGTCACACTACATTTGCCCTCTCTCTTCCAAGCTTTAATTCTGGACTGTGGGCAGGCTTTGAGGCTACTGTGGCTCCATAATAGTGAGACCTGTTGCAGACACACCATGGCTGCTTTGACTATGGATGAACACATGCTGCTACTGCCAGCTAGATGAGCTTGTTGGTGTCTCACAATCTTAACTATGAAAATAGCACTTTGTGTGTGCAGCTCCATGCTACTCTCCCAAAGTAGCTTTTTAGCCCTGGGGGCACTGTCATGGTTGTTTCTTGGCAGGGAAGGAGAGAGGGAGGGATGGGGAGATGACCAAGCGTTTGCCTAGCCCAGATGCATTTTGCAGCCAAAGAAGAGAAGAGAGTCTCTGGAGATGTGGGAAAGTGGCCCCATTTATTGACCCCAGCTGCTGCACTGAAGCCAAGATGAGCATTGCTTGATCACCTTCCCTCTCTTCCATGGGTTGTGGCAGACCCTGCAATACTTAAAAAACCTCTGCAGGGGGAATTTCAATGGACTGTGTGAGGAGCTAATGAGCAAGTTCTCATGCAACATCCAGAAAAAGACATACCTGCATGCAACTGCAAGCTACATGCATGTATATCACCAACAGGTTTCTAGACATAATGTAATTTAGTTACCGGTACATCTTTGTTATTGGGGGAAAGGAATGAATTACAAGTAATGTCATATTTATAACCAGTTAATTCTAAGTTTTGGCAGCTAGATGGGCATTTGAATAGTACACAGCACACTAAGCTATTTTGTGTGGAGCTCGTGAGCTCAATCAGCCAGCTCACTGTCCTCACCTCACTTTTGTACGAACAGCATGTCAGAGACAAGGCTGGATGTCAAGCTGATTTAGTGACAGCAAGAGAAAGAAAGAAACGTCTGGTATAAATCTGCTCTTGATCAATTTTGATAACATAACCTAGAGGCTCTGGGAAGGGATAGAGCTGTAATTGGTATAACATCAGCTGAAAGACTTTTGCTTTTCAGGTTAGAAATGAAATATTGTCACAATCCTGGATAAACGAGATGGGAGTGAAGCAGATTGCAAGGTCAAGGAAAAAGGGCAGGAAAAATTGGTAATGACTTCCATGCAGAAAATAAATTGCATCCAGATTTGGAAAGGTGGCTCCTGATTGAAGCTGAATAGGTTTTGCTTTGTTTTATTTTTTTAAAGCTTCTCTTACCCATCTGACTAGACAAGTTGGTAATCTGATGTATTTTAAAGCATTAGCCCGGACAGAGAAAGATAATGTTAATAAAAGACTCTGCAATCAAAGATGGAGAAGGGCTACTGATGGGATTTGAAGTTGACTGATTTCCGCACTACACTCTTAGAGCGCGATTATTCCACTTTCAACATCCTATGGAATCCTGGGGTTTGCAGTTTTGGGAGGGGCCAGCCGGCCCCTCCTGAAACTGCAAACCCCAGGATTCCATAGGATGTTGAAAGTGGAATAATAGCACTATAACAAGTGCGGAAATGGCCAGTGTGTGTGGTAGGACATTTTCCTTGGCAACAAAAAAAATGTTTCTGTGGTTGCAAAACGCAAACTGGATTTAGTGTGTGTGTGTTATGGCCTGTGTTTTGATGGTTGAGGTACAAAATGAAGTATACATTGTTTGGTTGTTTTTTGTGGAATTGTGGCTAGCAAAATTGTTCTATCCAGTTGAAACCTTGTCTTATTTTACAAAAGTTTTTTAAAAATAAATTGAAATAAAACAAAATATATTATTTTAAAAAAATTATTAACAATTATTAAAAAGACATTGAAAACATAATTGCAAAATAAAAGATAAAAAACCACAGTACACTACTTCACATACAGTACTGAAGAGGATGCATGTTGCTAGGTGCTTAAAAGGCTTTAGTTTTCCAGAGTTTGTGGTGTGTCTTCTGAATGCTTTTTGAAGGATCCACAAAATATCACAGAACAACAACCAAGTCCTCACGGGACAAGGAGAGGGCCTAGCTAAGGACAAAAGGATGCTAATGCAGAGAAGTACCAGAGCTTGGAACCGTTACTTCTTGGGGGACTATACTTTCCACAGTTCCCAGCCAGCATGGTCACTGACCATGCTGGCTGGGGATTCTGGGAACCATAGTTCAAAAAGTAATGGTTCCAAACTCTGATGAAACAATGTAGACAGGGTGGCCTGATCCATCAACGACAGCCACTGTCCATTCTCTGAATGGGCAGCATCTATTGTGAAACGAAAGAAAAATAAACCTCCAGCCCCATTCTTTACAGATATGTACAGAAAAATATGCAGGGAAAGCTGTAGTTTAGTCAGCTGCTCAGTAAGCTTGGAGATCCCCACCCACACTGTGAAAAATATTAATGGTTTGGTAAACACTAAATTAACATCTATATCCTATGCATATTTATTTGGCAGGAAGTTTCATTGAATTCAGTGGAATGTATTCCCTAATGAATGATGCTTAGTTCTGCGAGCTAAATATCTCTGAATTAAACACATTAAACTATTTGTATTGAGGATACTATGGTTTACTATGTCTCCCCAGTGTGCCCTTCAGCTTTTTCCATCCCTTGGCAAACATTTTGTTCTACGCCTGCTGCAAAGAGACGCTACCATTTCTAGACAAGAGTGCTGAGTGAACACCAGACGTATAAACTGACACATCTGGGACTAGAAATTCATATGTCCCCAGTGGATTTAACTGATCGTTTTTAGCAGCTAACTGATCCCCCTTAACTGGAAGGATCACCACAGTTAGCACAGACCTGGCAGGCACCTAACTATCCACAATCACACAGAGGTGCTTGAGGAATTGTTGTGAATTTCTATATGAAACCATCACATCTTTAAGTGGAGTGTTGATGTTAATTTCTCCTGTCACTCAACACTCAGATCACAACACCACACTATTTCCTGCTAGTTGAGTGGTAACAGCAGCAGCCAGACCAGAAACGATGATTTCAATGGGTGGCAATATTATATGGGATGGCATGAAACCACAGCCTCTTTGAATGGGGATTCTTCCCTTCCCTCTCTTTCTTTCTTTCTTTCTTTCTTTCTTTCTTTCTTTCTTTCTTTCTTTCTTTCTTTCTTTTTGAGCACAAGGTCTCTGAAGGAACCTTTAGGGATTCTCGCTCTCTGGAGTTCCAGCATGTGCTATTGTCAGAATTATAAGGCCCCAGCCAGCCTCCAGTCCTGTCTGCAAAAGCTAGCCACTTTGAATAAATTCTTGATCTTGAATAAAATCTCGATCTATTTTTCTATCCTTTTTATTATATTATTTTGTGGTTTCTGCTTGTGGTCCAGTGAGTTAAAATGGGGTGGGAATCACAGAGCCTTCTGGATATTATAGCACTGAAATGTCCAGCATCCCTCACCAATGGCTATTTTAGCTAGAGTTGCTGAGAGTCCAACAACACCTGGGAGTACATGTGATTGCCGTCCCTAGGCTAAAACTAATGTGAGTCTGAACTACAGTGGATCCATTGAAATGAATGGAATTCGTTCAGCAACACTTATATAGATCCCCTCAGCTTTAATGGGTCTATTCTAAGTTGGACTAAAATTGAATTTAGTCTGATTGGTTTATTTATCTATTTTTTTAAAAAAAATACAAAAATAGTGACTGGAATCATGTATTGAGAGACTTAAATCTGCCATGTCTGGGTAGCTACATTTCCTGTTGCCAGCAATACAGACCATCTTTTAAGTGATGCAGCCCTGCCCCTAGATGACTGTTTCCAAATGTCTGGAGAGTGGGGAGATCAATGGAAATTTGTCCAGCTCTTTCTTGTAAAGAGGTGCAATGCAACCTTCTGGTAGTCCTTAGAAGGCTCTGCAAATGATGTCCTTGAAGTGTGTCCAGTTACAGGAAAATAGCTGGATGCATCTCCATTGATCCTGCTCATTTTCCAATGACACAGAAATAGCCTTGTTGGGTGGGTTTTGGAAAGGATTTTGTTTGTTGCATGGTAAAGAATTCCAGCCTCTGCAAGAACAACAAGAAATGGATTTTGATAGCATGAGTTGGATGTACTCTATTGTAACCCTCTAATAGGATGCCAGTCCTTATAGTTTAAAAATATTCTTTAAAAAAGAGAAATGTATTCCAAAAATATTTTTAAAGGTAGTTTCAAGTCAAGCACAGTACAATACAGAACACTAAAACACAACATAAAATATCAAAGTCACAGGACCAGTTCCTCCTCCTCTTTGGAAGAGATCAGATCAGACTAGGATTGTAGAAACTGCTTCATCTTTCTGTTGACTAAGAATAAGAATACACTCATCAGTTTCCAAAAATCATTGTCTGAGGAATGGCTGGAGAAAGATATGATACTGAAATAATTATATAAACAGGTATTGGGGATTATCCCATTTCATCCTGATTCATACCTGCCTGAGCTCCTTAGATATGGGACAGGTAACGTGTATCGAAATTCTCTCATATTATGTAGGGAGAAATTTTTACTTTCCACTACTACATAATCAGAATAATTCCTTAGATAGAAATGATTGAGATAAATCTACTGGGCTTTTCAAACACTAGGCTTGTGCATTTTGAGATTTTATGGTAATGAGGTGTCACACTGTTGGTTGAATAGATTATTGAGGCAGGTGCAGTTTCTTCCCAAGAAGTGCTAAAGAAAATTCTCTGCAATCTTTGTGGCATCTCTCCCTAGGCACCTGGCATTTAGAGGCTTAGCAAGACATTATCTTTTCAAAAGAGAAATGCTGAATTAATAAGATTCCAACCACAGGGAACCAGGAGTGGAACAATACATTCTCCATGTTTAAGCACAGATCCTGGTTATTTGAAGGACTGGGGTTTGAGCATTGGACTACAACCCTGGAGACCAGCGTTTGAAATCCACAGGGTTCCCTTGGGCATGTCACACACTCTCAGCCCCCAGAAAACCCTGTGATAGGTTCACTTTAGGGTCGCCATATGTCAGAAATGACTTGAAAACACACAACAACAGGCATGTTGTTCCTTACGAACCTGCCTGTGCTTTGAGATCTGCTGGGGAGATCCTTCTCTCTGTCCTCCCATCCTCTTAGTACATCTGGTAGGAAAATGGGAGAGGGCTTTCTTAGCAGCTGCCATCAGGGTCTGGAACTCCCTTCCCAGAGAGTTTAGACTGGCACCCTCCCTACTCTTGCTCTGCAGACAGATGATAATCTTTCTGGCAAGCCGGCCCCTCCCGAAACGGCAAACCCCAGGATTCCAGAGGATGTTGAAAGTGGAATCACAGTGCTATAACAGGCTAGTGCGGAAATGGCCTCTGTCTTACAGGCTGTTGAAGACTGATTGTACAAGGATCATCCCGCCTACTCAATGTGCTGGATTTTTCTCTTTGTTGTGCTGGGGTGTATGTGTGTGTGTTTTATATGTTTATGTTTAATTGTTTTCTCCCCCAGTTTTGTTTGTTCATTCCTTCTCCCAGTGGTCCAATTATACTGGGCGATGAGACGATGCACGTATGAGAGATATTTGAACCTTGGCATCTGAACCAGAGTGGCATAGTTGTTTGAATGTTGGACTTGGACTGTGAGAGACCAGGGCTCAAATCCCTCCTTGGCCATAGAAACTCACTGGGTGACCTTGGGCAAGTCATACTCTCTCTGCCTCAGAAGAAGGCAATGGCAAACCTATTCTGAACAAATCTTGCCAAGAAAATTCTGTGGATATTTTTGCTTTAGGGTCACCATAAGTCAGAAATGAGTGGAAGGCACATAACAACAACCATCTGTACCTATGTCAGGGAACCCTGAGTGGATCTGGAGTGAGGGTGTAAAACTGCCAATAACTCCTCCAAGCATTTTAAAAATGTTTAAACATTGCAAAGGTCCCCAGGACAGGCAATTCACCCTTTGGGAATGGGGGGGGGATAGCCAGTGTAGGATAGTGGTTTGAGTGTTGGACTATGATTGTGTAGACCAGTTTGAATCCCTGCTTGGCCATGGAAGCCCACCAGGTGTCAGCCTCAGAGGAAGGCAAAGGGACTCACCCCCAAACACATCTTTGCCTAGAAAACCACATTATAGATGTGCCTCAAGGTTGCCATAAGTTGGAAATGACTTGAAGACACACAACAAAAACGATAGAATATTGCAATCTGTGAAGAAGGTGAAGGTTGAAAAAGTATTCTTGAGAGTCCTATGTACCCTGACATCACAATCTTCTCATCCTTGACCCAGGCAAATTGGTTCCAGTAACAACTCACAGTGTTTCTCAGGGGGATTTCACAAAGGCATATGAATCAACATTCCCAATAACTGCACTGGAGAATAACAGATATTGCTGTACACTTTCTAGCAGGAAATCATTTGGCTCAAAAATGAAGAACAGACCAATGAACACTTATCAAATAAAACAGATCCCTAAATGAATAAAATACAATCCCTTCAATCAGTGGGTGTGCCTTGGTAGTGGTGGGGAATTATCTGAAAGACCACATTTAGTGCCTGAGCAGAGGCTGTGAGGTTTCCCAGAAGCACACACGGGTTACAAGATCCACCTAGGAAAGAGATACAGGATTCAGATATACCTTCCCTTGGAACAGGGATGAGCAACTGTGTGGGAGCCAGGGATTAATTCCTTCTGATCCCCCACGGGCAGCAGCTCCCCAGCAATGAATCAATATAATGTCTTTTTCCCCTCACCCTTCCCCCCGCTCCAAATGGTGATTAGAAGGGCTGGTTTGCCATGCTGAGCCATTCTTTTCAAGGAGAAATGGAAAGAAAAGAAGGTATGAGGGTTCTTAGGAGGCATGGAGAAAGTTTTTTTGCTCATTTTTTGCACCTGGGGGGACTTTGGGCATGGGCTTTGGTGATTTTTGACTGAAAATTGTGCCTTTGTTAAAAAGGGGGGAGTCAAGGGGCTCTGGTTGTGAGACTGGGGGTGGGGTGGGGAATTGTGTGGGTCATGAACATGGTGTCTTTTCCCACTCCTGCTTTAGATCTAATTCGTGTTATCCTGAAGAGATGCTGGGAAGCACAGAAACAGTAGCTACCATTGCAAGAAGGGGAAACCTTATCAATGATTTCTGGCTACATGGATCTTTGGAGTGTTAACTAGGGCAAGTGATAAAGATGATACAACACCCTTGCTCCAACAGCTCCACCGGCTGTTGGTCTGATTTTAGGCACAATTTAAAAATGCTGGTTATGACCCATAATGCTCCATACACCTTAGGTTGAGGCTATGTAACAGACCATGTTCAACCAATGTGTCTGTCTGGACTCTGAGATCCTCAGGAGAGGCCTTTCTTTCAGTCTCCACATCTGCATAGGTACAATTGGTGGGAACACAAGAGAGGGTCTTCTCAGTGGCTGCCTTTAGAGTTTGGAACTCTGTCTCTCTTCTCACTGTCCTGCCATCAGCAGCCAAAGTTTTTTTAAAAAAATTAACAGGCTTTTAGAACTTAAGGCTTTTGAGGAAGGTGTTGTGAGAGAGTGCTGTATTGTTTTAAACAGTACTATTTTAATTGTGTTTTTAAAAAGTATATATTTTAAATTATTTTAATATAGTTAACAGTTTAATTCTGTTTTAATGTTGACTTTTTGTATGTTTTAATTATATTGCAGTCATTTTAATTTGTGAGCCACCTTGAGTCCCAATCTTGGAAAAAGATAGGGTATAAATCAGCGGTTCTCAACCTGTGGGTCGCAACCCCTTTGGGGGTCGAACGACCCTTTCACAGGGGTTGCCTAAGACCATCGGAAAATACGTATTTCCGATGGTCTTAGGCTCCATTCCCTCCTCGGTGGTGGTGCGCAAGCGCGAGCCATGTGCTCGCGTCTCCTGCCCCCTGTTCAGAAGGGACTGAAATCGCTCCCCTTCTCTGCTACTGGGAGAACCTCCTGTCTGACAGTCCAGCTTGGGGGGTGGTGGCAGCACGGGGGGCAGGCCCCCTCCTCACCACGGCCCCTGCCCCACTCACCACGGAGGGGGGCGCTGCGGAAGGGCTGCAAGGCGGTGCTTTTCCGGGGGGCAAGCTGCGCCCAACGCAGAAGACAAAGGCGCTGGGATTCCTCCTCCCCCGGCCAGGGTCGACACTCTGGAAACTTTTCCCACACTGCCCCTCCCAGCAGAAACGAGAGTGAAGCAGAAGCAGAGCCCGGGGGGGGGGTTCTCGGAGTTTTTCTTGGGGAGACGTGTGGCTCCTCTTTCCCTCCCTGCCCCCCCGTTCCTAGCCAGCAAGGCGGCCTTTGCCGGGGGGTCATTGTAAATAATAAATAAATAATTTTATGGTTGGGGGTCACCACAACATGAGGAACTGTATTAAAGGGTCATGGCATTAGGAAGGTTGAGAACCACTGGTATAAATAATGATAAAATGATGATGATAATGATGTCAGAATCTTGGATGGGAGGATTATTAAAATAGGATTAACTGCAGACACTCCCAAAAGTCTGAAACTCCCTCATTTTAAAAATCAGTTTTATCTATTTTGAAATCATTTTTAATCCGCATGGATCACACTTGCCTTTTTTTTAAAAAAATAAAGAAACACAAATTGGAAATGACTGAAAGGTTATTTCAAAACACATGCTCTTTGGACCCCTGAAAGATGTGTCCCTGTAATACCACTAAATAGCAGTTATACATTTTGCTGATAATTTTTTTTCCCAGCAATGGAGGAATAAAAGGAGTTGGCAGGCTATAAGTGTCACCTCTATTTTAGGAGAATAGGCTAATGATGTTCTACAGCACAAAGGGGCATTCTCAATTCAGCTAAAGAAGGTGCTAGTACAGCAAGTAGGGGCAAGAGGAGATCAGGAGCACTGAAGGCGCTAGACCTCCAGAAAGACCCAAAAGTGTAGAATCCAAAGAACCTTCAGAAGTGCGGAGTCCTGGTGTGGCCAGTGGCTCCAATCCTTCAGGGCAGTGAATCCATGCTGGGTTTCACAGGAGTTACTTCTGGGGCTATTGAACTATCTAAGGTGTTATGAACAGGGTTCAGCACTTTGGATAGGTCCTGTAATTCCAGAACTGGCTCCTGTCAAACCCAGCATGAATTCATCAGAGTGAAGTGACAGAGCCATTGAATGCACCTACAAGGGACACAAGAGCAATGAAGAATGACCTCCAATACTTTTTATAGGGTTTTCTAAATAAGAGAAAGGGACCCATTTTTCTTATAAACGTAAAACAGGTGTGTAGGACAGATGAAAGAGATAAGAAAAAGTGGCTGATGACCTTGGCCTGACCTTGGCAAGGGGCTTTCTTGCAGGGTTTGTACTGTTACTGGCTGCAGAATACTGTGGTAGGAGTGCAACTTTTTGTCAGGATGTATTCACATCTATCACCTAATTAATGCACTCTCAGGACCATTAATGGTTCCTCTGATTAGACCCTCAGGAGGAACCTTGCTCACAACAGTTGAGTTATACACATTTAGAAATTATATAAGTATTGATCTGGATTCTGTACTTATGTGCAGCTGCTGCACTGATTCCATTTGGCTCTTTGCCTTGCAGGCCTGAGGTCACTGTGGCCATGTTAGCTGGAGGATTCTGGGAGTTAGCAGTCCAGTAAGGTGACTTTACAAAGGTCTGATTTCTGCATAGGACAGATTCCAAACCACAGAATTTCCACAAATTATAGGTTTTATAGACTGCAATTGGGATTTGATTTCATACAGAAGCAGCAACTGGATGCCATGTTGATGGGACCTAGTTTTAGGATAGGATTCAGCACCTTGGATAGATCCTTCAGGATTCAGGCTAAAACCTGGAGGAGACATACTGTCATGCTGATATGGAAGCTACCAGCTACCGTTATTTCCATACATGTATGTTTAGGTTTGGAGACTGTCTGCAATTCAGCATGACACATACATGTACAGGAAATAGAACTGAGTAGTTTTGCAACATCCATATTCACCTTGGGGCTGCCATGATGTTACAGTGTATGAGTGTCTGTTGCACAATGGGAGGCAGTGGCGTGACTGATGTGTCATGGCCCTGATGTTCAATGAACATTCATGTGCATTGGGACACTCCTGATGTGCATCTGGACACCAACCAGGAAGTGTCAGAATATAATAGGAGTGCCCAATGCACATCAGAAACATCCAATGTGCATCACAAGTTCCAAATGAGCATCAGAAGCACCTGATGCTCATCAGGAGCATCTGACATGCATTGGAAGCAGCTGTTGCACATCTGAACACCCTTGATGGTGCTCAGAATACTCATCTTCACAATTTTCTAACAAAGTTTCATTACTTTCTGCATTGTAGTTATGGATTTGTATAGCTATGAAATGTAGACTGTGATGTAGAATCTTGACTGATATACTTGCTTGCAAAAGTGATATCTTGGTGTCTCCAGTTTTCTAGGCAGACCCCATAAATCCTACACTTAAGAGATTCAAATTCAGCAGATTAGAATATCAGAGGCACACCTCTTTTCTATTTGTCAATTCAGTCTTCCTGTTCTCTGAAATCATTGCTGTATAGATGCACAGCAAAAGCACAGCACTGAACTTAACATGCCCCCAGTGAGGGATGTGTTGCCTTTCTGGAAGGGAATATTTACTTCTTTCTCTTCTTCCTACCAGCTGCCCTGCTTATATTATAATTGCATGAAGCTGAAAAATGTCCTGGATTTTTTTTTCTTTGGTGGAGGATGATGACATCAAATGCTCTCTGTAAATATATTAGAGGTTTAACATTGTTGTTGTCAGTTCCCTTCTTGACAGCCAGTGTCTCCTGACCTTAGAGTGAACTTTCTAGTAGATCTAATCCTCTTTCTTGGATTCTGAATGTTTAATGCATAAATAAAAATAAATAATCAGCCCACATTATCCAGAGAGAGCAAGAGACTGAGAAAGAAAGAGTGAGTGTGGAAATCTCTGGCTTTTATTTTTAATGCAAGCTGAAGTGGCAAACAGAGCGATTTTGTTCCCTAGGGTGAGCTGAAGCAGCAGCCTAGATACAGCTCTCTGAAATCCTCCTCTCCTTGAGATGTACAGAGTTGGAAAGAAGCCATCCAGCTCTCCTTCTAGATCTGGTATAGCTAAGTCTCCAGCATCTACATCATGCATTTAAAAGTAGCCAATGGTTGAGGTTTGCAAGCTTTAAGCAGATTAATCAACAACTAAGACAGGCATCCAATTATTTTTTCTGACTATAGCAGATCCTTTGAATCAATGGAGTTTTCATAAGTATTGCTTGAAGACTTGAAAAGGTATTTAAAATATACAATTTTTTAAAAAAGCGGTTTAAAGACAGTTAAATTAAAACAGCGAAGCACCCACTTAAAGGCCTTTCTTTAAAAACATTCAGATCTAAGAGATAACTTTGTCTGATAAAAAAAAAGTCTATGCCTTCCAATGGAGGAATAGACCCATAGGAAGGGAGTTCTTGAGCCTGGGAGGAGTCACCAAAAAGGCCCTGTCTTGGCAATAATTATTTCCAAATGTATTTCTAAATTAACATTGTGGAGGGCAGAAGGGCCAGGGGCCCAGACCATGTGTGCTTTCCTTCTCCCTGTCTGGAGTAGCAATGCCCCTTTAATCTCACTATAGCACCTTGGCTCCCGCCCTTCTACTACTTATTCACCCTTGATTTCCCTTCACCATCTTAGTGGATAAAGGACAAAGCTTATCAATGGTTATTCAGAAAGGATCGATAACCTGTGGTAGCATGTTCTTATAAAAGTAAAACTGAAGAAAATACTCTATTGAGGCAGAGATTATAAAAATGGAATATAATCTTTATTAAAATAACAAGCAGGGAAAAAGCTATTAAGCATTTCAAGGTTATTCAAACAAAATAACACCTCCCCAAATACGTCTATTCAGCTTCTTCAAACTATAGCACTCAAGAACAGAGCTTTCACACGCACGTTTTTGCTCCCCTTAGCACAAAAGGTGTAATTCACTACTAAGAATCCCACATTCTGACCCACACAGGAGGGGTTTGGTTTCTTCTCTGCCCCACACTAGGCCACTGAGAAGCCAACCCTCTTTTCAGGCAACCCCCTTTGGTTGACTGAAGGCTCTGAATCTTAGAGATTCTCTAAGAATCTCACTGAATGAAGCTAGAATCCAATTCATGCTCCCTATATATATGCCTTCTGCTGTCTCACTCACAGCCCCTTCCTCTTATTAGGGCTGGATTTTGCTCAGACAGAGACAATCTGGTTATATAGCCCTGGTGGCGCAGTGGTTAAATGCCAGTACTGCAAGCCACAAGGTTATGAGTTCGATCCTGCCGGGCTCCAAGGTTGTCTCAGCCTTCCATCCTTTCGCAGGTCGGTAAAATGAGTACCCAGCTTGTTGGGGGCATGTATAGAAATGTTTTGAAATACATGCTATTTTTAAGTTGTTCGCCGCCTTGGTCCATATATACAAATAAATAGCCACCTGTTGCAAGGGCTGCTCTTCTAACCAAACTCCCAGGCTCTGTCACAGACATCTATACATATAAATAAACCTAAGTTTATTTTATGAAAATTTGTATCCGTTTTTCTCCTCTTTTTTGATCTTGAAGTTCTTCATTTTTATTTTCAATGCTTGAAATGATTACCCAATCTCACTGATTGGAAATAATAGCTGAAAAAGTTGGGAACAGCATGGGAGCTCAGAGGGGATGGTATCAGGTCCACAGGGTAGAGGTACCCCATTCCTGTTTTAGAGGATTTCCCTGTATGGGGGCCTCCAAGTTTATACATGCTGTATATACATCCAAGATGAAGGGTTACTTTTCCCAGGACACACATCTGGCACCTGACAGCATGCTGACATGATGTAGTTCACAATTTTGGAATTATGACCCTACCCTGACTTGGAAAAGGCAATGCTAGCTTTTCTACTTGGTGTATCAGGTTTAAGGACAGATGCTGGTGTTCAAATGACATCATTCCTACAGCATTGCCCCTTGTTGTAAAAATCAGCCCACATCTTATTCAAGCAGTTAACCTGTTTGGAGACAACCCATCCTTGTCCTGTTAAGTCAATTAGAAATAATTGGACATCTTCAAAGAATTTGAACAGTGAAGTTGTTTCCTCTTCTTTCCCATCCTGTTTGACAGAGAAGAATGAGGTGCATAATAAAAACACATTTAGCTGTGGCCTTATGCTAGACACCAGCTCTCTTAGCCACTTTCCTGCCTTTTTTTCATGGTGCTTAATCTGTAGAAATGCATATAATGACTTAAAAATGAGAAGCTTTTGTTATTATAATAATAGCTTCAATGTCTGCTGGGTTTTCAGTTTTAGAGCCCTTGGTATGTAGAGTGGAGATTTTGTTTAATGACTAATGATACCCATCTTCACACAAGTGCCTTCGTGCAGAGCCTAAATACTTGGGGGGAAAGGAACGGTGTTTGATGGTGCATAGGTTTGTATTTGCATATGTTATACTGAAAGCATGCACATGAGGTGCATTATTCAAAGCACATAATGTTAGAAGCCAGCACAGTCCTCTTCTTCATGCAAGGAGTAGATGGTGAAGAAGACTATAGCCACCCCATCTTGTGCTGGGGATGGAGGGGATGAATTTCCATTTCACCAAATTTTGTGTGTGTGCAGGGGAATCTGCATCAATATTCTTCAAGTGTATGAACATCCAGCAAATATTTTGATATTCTGATTATTTTCCAGTGGCAGTCAACAGTTGGTGCAGCATTTACATAGGTGTGCTTGCATGTGTATTTGGAAATACATCCCACTGAGACCACTGGGATTTAGTCCCAGATGTGCGCACAATGGGACCACAGTCTTAGTAATCTTGGTACAATCTTCACTCAATTATTGAACCAACCAAGAAGCATCCTTTTGAGCAAAATGAACTGTTATCAAGATGTCGTCATCTCTTTTACACAGGGTCAGTGCTGACCCTACGATGAGGCAGACTGAGGCAACCACCTTAGTGAGAGATGCTGTGGGGCAGCAGAGCTAGCCCCCCACAGCTGTTTTCCTAGAGCCCTCGGGACTTTTCCCTTTCCTTGGAGAACAGAGCTGCATGTGCCACACAGCCTGTCCTGCATCTCTATATTGGCTTGCTGGCCTCAGGTGAGTTGTGGAACCCAGTCTGATTACTAGTGCAGAGCACTGTATTCAGCTGGCAGTGTTCAGTTGCCACTTTAGTCAGCTTCTGTACATGGGATCCAGATGGCAGCCATCTTGTGCTTTGCCTAAGGCAGTAAAAATATATTGGGTCAACCTCCTCCTTAGGCTATTGCACATTTCAGCTAAAATCTTCCTCTCTGGGATTATCAAGAAATCTTTGACTGCCAGAAATCCCCATTTTCTACCTTCCAGGCTAAGATCTGATAATCCTTGCCATCTTCCTAACCTTATGCTTTTCAAACCAGCAGTGTTACAGACTGCTGGTTTACAGAACACTGCTTGGACATTTGGAGAATTACTGATGAGCAAAATTAGCTTAAAACCTATACAGAGAGAGAGAGACGTGTGGGCATATGCACAGAGGCATTGTAAATAAAGAATTATAGAGAGAAAGAAGTAAAGAAAGCAAAATATGAGTGTAATAATTTCTTTCTCTATACAGAATATGGTTTGGTTGAAATGTGGTGGCATTTAAGGATTAGAATGATAGCAAATAAAAGCTGAAAATCTGTTGGCTATATACACATGTGTAAACCCTGGGTTTACATGTGCATCTGGCTGGCATCCTGTACAGCTGCACTCATAGCCTTGTAACTTCTGGGATTCACATGCATGGTTCTTAAGGCCACCCTGTCCTGCCTTGGTTGGACCTCACCTGGAATGCTGCATTCAGTTCTGGGCATCACTGTTCAAGAAGAGTATTGTCAAGGTGGAATGTATCTGGAGAAGGGAGCCCAAGATCAGAGTTCTGGAAACCAAGCCCTGTGAGCAACAGTTTAGGGAGTTGGGCATGTTTGGCTTGGAGGAGAGAAGATTGTGAGGTGACATAATATTTATTTTTAAATATCTAAAAGGATGATACATAGAAGACGGAGGGAGGTTTTTTTCCCTGCTGCCCAAAGACTAGAACATGAGTCAATGGATTCAAACTACAAGAAGAGAGATTCCACCTGAATGTTAGGAAAAAGCTCTCGAAAATCAAATAGGCTGCCTCAGAGGATGATGGACTCTCCTTCATTGGAGGTCTTTAAATAGAGGTTGGATGGCTGTTTCTTAGGAGTGTTTTGGTTGTATATTTGTGGGTGGCAGAATATTGAACTTGGTAGCATCCCCAACACTGTAAATCTTTGTACAGGCCAAGGTCCTGTTTGCTGCCACAACTATATCAGTGGAAAGTGAGGAGGAGACACAGCACCAGAGGAAAAATGGGCCACAGCATTGTGATGACAGTGGAGAAGATAGGAAAAGATGTCTCCATCATGAGATAAAGGCCAAGATCCTGCATTGCAGAATGCACAATGTAAATCTCCACTTGCAGGGTTACATCTTAATTGTACTACAAAACCCTTGTATTGAATGGCAACTTTATACAACTGAACCAAGACAACAGAATGTGCAAGCAAATATACCTGTTTTATTCATGTGCAACAGGCACCTGTGCAATGGTACCAATGCACAACTCATATTCTGAAACCTTGAATTGAATCCGCATCAGACAAAAATATCCAATGGGTCCTATAGAGGAAGTTATGTATGTATAAAACACCGACAGGATTGTGACCAAAACTACCTTTCTGCTGGCTGCTGTACTTTATTACATGACAGAGGGCTGTCTCTTATCTCCTCATGGTGATGGCTTTTGTTGTTCAACATAAGACTTATGTAGCACAATTGATGCATAACTTGATATGTGCAAATTTATGCCACATATTCTCAATATAAGTTTTAGGCTCTCAGATGCACTCTCCAAAAATTGAAAGCATTTGGGGCCAACATATTGTCCTTGCTCACATGTTCAGTTTAATCCTATTCTGAATGCCTGGAAGGGGAGTGGGGACAGCAGGGAGAGAGGCTGATGTGTGTACACCTCATACAGCTATGTATATTGTGTACATAAAAAACAGCATGCTGAAATTCTGCAAATCATTTGCAAGTGGGAAAATGAGACTGGGAGAGATTTGCCAAATGTTTTTTTTTTCCTAGGAAGGTTTTTTTTTTTCTTTAAAGAATTTGGGATGAGGAACAAAACTGAGAGATAGTAGCTGGCTCAAGGCCATCCAGTCAGCATCATAGAATCATAGAGTTGGAAGAGACCACAAGGGTCATCCAGTCCAACTCCCTACCAGCAAAGCACTTCCTGCAAATGGCCATTCATTCAAAGAAGGAGAATCCACCACACTCTGAGGCTATGCATTTGCACAGAGGCTGGATGGCCATCTCTTCGGAGTGCTTTAATGTGTCTTTCTTTGATGTGATGTGTTGAAAATAATGGATGAATGGGAATTTGAACTTGGGTCTCCACCATATTAGTCTAATATCCTTAGCATTAAACTATATATGCACAGCTGAGGAGGCAATGAGGCACCTTTGCAAGTCCCATGCAGGCAACATGGCAACTTCTGGCAGGACAAGGAGCAGATCAGGCTTGTTTAGTCCCTGGATGGGTGATCACCACAGAATACTAGAGATCTCTAGGTAAAGCTAGGAAAGACCCCTCTCTGAAACTCTAGGCAGCTCTTGCCAATCAGAATTGATAATACTGGGCTGGATGAACTTGAGTCGTATGTATTAGTGCTTTTAATACTTGCATGAGCAGCAGGTTTGGCTGTCTTATCTCTTCTTCCATTGTTGTCTTCATCTTTTACTGTTAATTGTATTTTACTGTTGTAAGTTGCTGTAAATTGTCCTTGAATCAATACTGAAAGGCAACAACAAATTTGATAAGCAATCAAACACATAAGCAAATTAGTGTCGGATTTTATGCTTTGGTATTCTGGTTTGTTTTTATACGAGACTAGGGGTTGCCTCTGTGGCGCAGTATTAAGAGGCAGCATAGAAATGCTTTTAATAAATCAATAAAGACTCTGAGCTAAATATTTGCATGAAATTAGTTTGCTTAGCCTCTTGTTGATGTCTAGAGAGCAATGCTAATTAGAAGAGTGCTATTGTGCATATAGTCTACTTAGAAGATGGAAGTGTTACTTTTTCAACTGCAAGTTCCAGCAAGATTTTGGGAGCCATAGCCCAAGTTCAAAAAAGTAACAGGCCAGTATCCTGTTGGAGAGTTATATCTTCGTAAATGGACATACAACTGCAAATATTGTGAGCAAGTGGGCAGTAATGTCTATATCCAACAGAGGACTGTTGTTATGTTAGCATGCAACAGAGCCAGCAAAATGACCATCGAGCAGTAGGAAAGATGTACAGCAGGATGTGCATCATATCGATCCCTATGAGTATTGCATCAGTCTTGCTGGGCATCGGGGACAAATGTGCATTGAGCACACTTGCCAGTGTCCTGTTATGCATCTTTGCAATTCACTAGCAGGGTTTCTTAACATCTCTGCTACATAGCTAAGCATACATAAAGTTACATCATGTAGATGGTGATATAGGATTCCAGCAAACATTTCTAATTTTTAATCCTAAATATGGGCTTTCTGTAGACATCTGATTAGCCACATTGGAACCAGAATCCTTGGCTAGCTAGACCTTTGGTCTGATCCAGCAGGGCTCCTCTTGAATCTAAACCCTAGCCTTAAAACCGAGGCATGAGTATGACATGAAGGATATGTGTCTCAATTCACCTGTGTTAGTCTTTGATTCCTTGATAGATGCTCAGCAGTATTCAAATTCTCCTTGCCTCTTTAATTTCCTCTCTCTTGATATTTCCACCACCATGGTGGAGGTGACAGGAGTGTATGGACTTTATTGGGAAACTAATTAATGTGCCATCAATACCCATTAGGCTCTTGCAGGCTGGGATGTTAATTCAGAAGGACCTGCAGGCCTTCATAATGTGATAAATGCTCTAAGTACTACAGGGTAACCAACAATCATTACTTTTCATTGATAAAACCTATGCCACTGCCAGTTGAAACCCTTACAGCCTTCTTGGAAATGCCAGCTCCAGGGAACACTTCATCATTAAGTGAGCTTATTTTGGTCAAAGAATCCCATGCGCACAGTGAGCCAGCGTCATGTAATGATTAAGAAAGCAAGCTGTGAAGCTGGAAAGCCCAATCTGAAGCCTTGCCTCCTTGTTGCATTTGCTACTAAAGCTAGTAGCAATGTGTCAGTTTTTATTTCTTACAGTTTCTCATATTATGCAATCTCAAATTCAGTTTGACTCAAATTTTGAGGTTTTCTGCCCCCAGACTTGGTTTATTGCAGACTTAAAAAAAAACCTTTCATGTATATTCTTGTATACACTTTTCCTAATGTATTCATTTTTTTGCCTGAAATATTACCTTATATATACCATCAAGCAATTTGTACAAATAGAGCACTTCTTATGCAAGAAAACCACATGTATTTTACCAACAGAGACCGAGTGTAGTGTAGTGGTTTGAGTGTTAAACTAGGGTCATTTCTGCACTAGCCTAAAAGTGGAATAGTAGCACTATAACAGGCTAGTGCGGAAATGGCCTAGGACTCCAGAAGACGAGAGTTTGAATTCCCACTCAGCCATAGAAACTCTTTAGGTGACCTTGCGTGATTCACACTCTCAGCCTCAGAGGAAGGCAAAGGCAAAGCCATCTCTGAACAAATGTTGCCAAGAAAATCTTGTGATACTTTTGTCTTAGGGTTGCCATAAGTTAGAAATGGCTTGAAGGTGCACAATAAGAGCACATTTTGCTGTTGTTCTGTGCCTTAAAGTCATTTCTGAATTATGGTGACCCTAAGGTGAATCTATCATGGGGTTTTCTGGGGCTGAGAGCATGTGACATGCCCACAATCACCCCGTGGGTTTCCATGGCTGAGCCTGGGATCAAATCCTTGTCTCCAGAGTTGTAGTCCAATGCTCAAACCACTACACTGGCTCTAAGAAGAGATTACCCACACAGAAAACATATTTTAGCCACATGTAGTTTACATGTAGGTTTTTTTGTGCAAAAAACCCCAAACCTGTGTATTTTACCCTGAATTCACTGATGTCTGTTCAAAAATATTGCTGTTTTTTTAAAAAAAAAAACTATTTCTGCACAAGAAAACAATTTTTTCCAAATGCGTTTTCCTCAAAAAAGCCTCAAATGTCAAAGAATCTTATAACTTTTCTCCTTTTTCTTAGCAAGGTATCCTGAGTGTTAAAACATCAACCACCCCCTCACTTCATTGAGAATGTGAATATTAATGAATATTTCATATCTCTGCTTCTGAGCTATTATACTAATGTGTCATATAACCTGGGCACATGTGCAGAGTACTTAGGCAAACAAGGCCTAAGTATCCTGAAGGCTCCATCTGCTCTTGGAAGCTAAACAGGGTCAGGTCTAGTTAGGGCTTGGATGTGAAACTGCCAAGGAGCACCAGGTGCTGCATACTGCCCAACATTTCACAGATGAAAACTGAGACACATATGGCCAAGCACCGTTAGAACATGGTCAAGATGGCCAAAGTTATTATGAGAAATAACACAAAACCTAGAAGAGGCTTCAGGAGCTTGGTTTTACCTGACTCTACTGGGAAGCAGAGTCCCTCCAAGAACAAACTACTTTTGCACTTTCATCTCAGTTTTCAGCCACTGAAGTAAGCTGAGGACAAAGGGGAGAAGTTGAGAGGAGGAGAGAGAAACTGGGACATTTTAAAAACAGCTGAAAAAGTGGGATGACAGAGGATTCATCAGGACTGTCCCTGCCAAATCAGGACAGTTGGAAGGCATGGATCCTGTAGGCTATATTTCAGAGGAAGGCAATGGCAAACCATCTCTGAATATTACTCACCTAAAAACCCCTATGAAATTCATGGAGTTGCTGTAAGTCGACAGGTGACATACACATACAGATGCAAACATGTGGTGTGGACGATGATGAGAGTAGCCATTTCTCTTGTCAAGATATCTGCATGAACAGACTTTTCATGTTTGACAGAATCCCTAATATATGAAGGTATGAAAAATCATGATTACAGCTTCAGCAATGGACAAGAGGTGAAGTATTATTTGTCCAAAATGTTTACAACTTGCTTGGGCAAGAGGACATTTCATGGGCAGTTGCTACACGGTCCATTTTTTGATGATGAGGCGCAATGGAGTCTCATCCTACATTTATATTTATGAATTTATGAATAAACATCTGGTGAATGGAGGAGCTGGCAAGCAAATGGCCTTTGGAAGATGGAGGAGAAGACATGATAGTCTTGATAGATATTACAGTCTGTAAAAGTATTACAATATCCTGTAAAGCAAATGACATTCCCTTTGGGCAAACCAAGATGAATTCCCCTCTCCAGTTTACCCACAAAAGTCATTTGTTTCTGCCTCATTGGCTACTTTACAACTCTCAATTTTTTGTACAGATCCTCCTACTTACTAAGAATACATATGTGTCTTAGACCCTTTCCACACGGGGTATTAAAATGGTGTAGTGCAACCTCTGACGGAGGTTGTCTACACCATAAAATGGATTGGGGCGGATTACTTTAGTGTAATTCCACACCCCAATCCACGCTAGGGTGACCGGAAGTGGCAGTGCAGCATGCTTTTTAAAAACCACTTTTCAAGTGGTTTTTAAAAGGCATGTGGCGTGCAGCCGTGTGCAGCCGTGTCGCAGCGCCTGGTGTAGATTTGCAGACGTGCACAAGGGCGTGCCTGCAGATCTGCCGGGAGCAGGCTTTCTGGCTGGTGAGCTTCTCCAGTTGGTGGAGAGCCTCCGCCAGCCAGCAGCCACCATTTTGGACGCCGCAGGACGCCGCAGGACACCGACGAGTGTGGAGCAGCGAAAACGTGCTGCTCCACGCGGCGACAGACTTACCTGGAAGCAGGTAAGGTCCGTCCTATCGTGTTTTCACCCATTTTTTCCTCCGCGTGTGGAAAGGGCCTTAGCTGAGTAGCCACCATCCATCACTTATCATCTTTTAGCCACCAAAGTCCCTACAGAGACTCCAGAAAGAGTGTACATTCATAAGTGTGACAGAATCTGGGGGAAAGGGCTATCCTGCATTCCAGAGGTGGTCAGCAACAGGTTGCTAGGCAACCGGAATAGCCACTCAAGAGAGAAACCCAGCCCATTAGTGAGAAGGAGGGGCTGGGTTTTGAGAGGGGTATGTATATATAGAAGGCACGCTGAATTGGTTTTGTCAGACGTCAGGGAGGCAGGGCTAAGAGTCAGTCCTTCAGCCAGAGAAGTTCTCAGTCAATCAGAGGGACTGAGTAGGAGAGTTTGTTTTTCTCAGGGAAGCGTAGGGAGGAAGGCAGAAGAGAAATCAACACACTTTTAGATTGGTCAGAAAGTGTGACCTAGGCCCTTTCCACACGGGGTTAAAAAAACGGTGTAGAGCGACCTCCACGGAGGTTGTCTACACTGTGATGTGGATTGGGACGGACTACGTTTGTGCAGTTCCACACCCCAATCCACGCAGGGGCGACCGGAAGTGGCGCCGCCCTGTGCTTTTTGAAAACCACTTGTTTTGTGGTTTTTAAAAGGCACGGGGCGTGCAGCCCCATCCAGCCCTGTTGCAGCGCCGGTATGGATCTGCAGGCGTGCGCAGGGGCGTGCCTGCAGATCGCACAGGGCGCGGGATTTCCAGCTGGCAAGCTTCTCCGACTGGCAGAGAGCCTCCGCCAGTTGAAAGCCGCCATTTGGGGCGCTGCCGGACGCCGCGGATGCCGCCGAGTGTGGATCGGCGAAACGGGCTGCTCCACGCGGTGACGGATTAAGGTAAGCCCCGTTCCCACGTGGCTTACCCCGTTTCTCCACCCGCGTGTGAAAAGGGCCCTAGATTTGAGAATTGAGCCTTGGCAAAAGGGTAGCCAAAAAGCTGTATATGAGAGACCTGTGGCTTTATGCTGATGTAAAGATCACTAGAGGGTTTCTAAATAACAACTGAAATGCCTTAACCCTTTTTACACAAAGGTGGTGTTTGAAAGTGGGAGCCAGAGCAGAGTGAAGTGACGGGGCACTTTAGCAGACTAGAGAAGCTGCCATACTAGTCTGTGAGAAGGAAAAGCAGGCCCGGCCACAATGAGCAATTATGGCAAGCGCTCCTCCACAAAACTGTGATCAGCTTGTTTGATGGCAAACGATAATGTTTATGTTAATGCATTTTCCCCAGTCTCTAGCATGCTGCCTGCCAATTTTTTCATAGGATATACAACTCAGCTTATAAGTCTCGCGTATCTGTCCATGGTGGCTACGCTGGGAAGTCCTGAGAACTGCACTCCTGGCTCTCCTCGTCTGCCTTACCTAAAGTTTTAATGTGCTTTAAATAATTGAAATGACAAGTCATTAGTTCAGTCTTAACCTCTCCCTAGACATGCCGCAGAAATTCATTAGTGTCTGCTGATGTTCATCTTGTTAATTCAGCCAGATGTTTCTCAGTTCATGAAGTGGAGTTGAGAATAGCCCACGGGGAGAAGAGGAATGGGGAAAGGTGGCTGGGGATTCTAGAAGTTGTACTCTAAGAAGTAACTTTCCTTAGCTCTGTGCATCTGTGGGATGCAAACCATTGTATCATCACCATCACCATCACCATCACTCATCATCATCATCATCATCATCATCATCATCATCATCAGTATCTTACAAAATAAAATGCCATTGAATATTACAATATTTACATATAATATTGCTCAATAAAGAGAAAATTTAAGAAAAAAATCATGAACAAAAAAAAATCAGAAAACATGTAAAAGAGAAAGTTCTCAACAGAAAAAATAATAGAAAACTAAACGAACCAGATAAAGAAAGAAGAAAGGAGAATGACTCCCTTCAAAAGCAATGGTGAGAACTCCCTGATAGATATCTTCTAAAACATGAATAGGCTTACCAGTTTCTCTCCAGCAAAATAATTCTTTAGTCTTAGACTAAAAACGGGTAGGTTTTCCTGTTGTATTCTGGACTTATTCCTCCTGTTGGATTCTAGACTTATTCTTCAAAACTTGCTATTGATAGTTTCTCCTATCTGAATTCCCAGGGGGAAGTTAAGACTTTCCACTCTTGCCTAAATTGTTGAACAGATTAATCAGCTAATAACATTGTTATTTTATCCAACTCTCCCATTTCATAGTGTTTCAAGACCCCCGTCATCAACTGAGGGGAAAGGTTATTCTGAGCGAAGGTTATTTTGGAGTGTAGACCATATATAATAAGATTCTGTATTGACCGTTAACAGTATAACAAACAATTCAAGACAACCATCTCCTCTCTGGCCATTTCCACACTAGAGGGGAAGAGTGGTTCACTGCTTGTCAAGAGTGGTGTTTTTATACTCCGATTAGAAACTGAATCCAGAAATTCAGAAACTGTGCTGTCTTCTGCACCCACGCCCCATTTACATTGTACTACTGCAGAGAACAGCAGTTGCTGCATCCACAACAGCAAGTCCTTGGCCACTCTCATTCCCCCCCTCACCTGGCCCTGCCATCGCTGATTGGTCTATTTTTTTAAAAAACACACACACACATTTTTAACACATTTCTGCATTGTCACATTTGTGCATAGGTATGTATGTTCGTTGATATGTGGAAAAAACACGTTTTAACAGGCCATTACCAGATCCACTCTCTTCCTGCTGTCTGTTTAATGCATAAAGACAATAATGACAGCAACCTGTCCTTTGATGGGTGGAGAGAGATAGGGACGGAAATGATGGAAAGATGGCCTGGGAGTGCCCCTAGCCGGCCACTTCTGCGATGTGAATCGATGCTACACTTCTGCATGTAGGCGAAAACCGAGGCAGAACTGGTTTGGGAGATATACATCAGAGTTTTTTCTGGTTTTCAAATACAGCGGTTCCTCATCGCAGTGAACCGCAGTGAACCATTCTAGGAGCTGAAAACATGCAGAACCATGAGGAAAACTATGAAGCTAAAACGGTTCAACATGCAGACAGGAGGGTAAGAATGCGAGGTGACTACAATGTATTGACCTTGTGCTGGAATGACCTATGTTAGCATTCACATATTGACACACATAAACTAGCAGCAACTGGATTTCCTGTTTGGTTGGCAGGTGCACTAACCAATCAAGCAGGAAAAAGAACTGGCATCTCTGTGTCTGTGTTCAATTAAAAAAAGTTTTGTGTCCTTACTTGAAGAGTGTCAGCATGGTGTACTGGTTTTAAATGTTGGATTAAAATTCTGGGGGACCAGGGTTTGAATTTATATTTGGCCGTAGAAATCTGCTGGACAGCTTTAGGCAAGTCACACTCTCTCAGCCTTGGAAGAAACAAAGGCAAACCTCTTCTCCACATGTCTTGCCAAGAAAACCCCATGATGGTCTCTCTTGGGGTCTCCATAGGTTGTAAATGGCTTTAAGGCACACAAGAATACAACAGCAAAACTTCATATTAGTGGCACCATCACTATTTTGCTTGGAAGTCTTTTCCAAAAGAACAGACAGAGAGATGATGAAAGAGGAAGGCAGAGAAAGAGAGACAGAAAGGTGACCATAATGCAAAAGAGGACTTTCCTTTATCTTTGATAGTTGTGTACCAGCTGAGCCTTTTTGAATGACAGCTTTGACTCAAGTCCAGGCTATCCGAAGGACCACATTTTCCTATAAGAGCCTGCCTGGGTGTTCATGGGAGAGCCTTCTCTCCACCCCATCGCTCTCACAGGTACATCTATGGTAGGACAAGAAAGAAGGGCCATGTCTATGGTTGCTCCAAGGCTCTGGAAGTTCCTTCCTAGAAAAGCTACATTGTCCTGTTCCACCTTTGAGTGGTAGGTGAAGAATTTTTTTGTTTTGTTCAACAGACCTTTGGGAACTGTATGTTTATGGGGAAAGTTCATTTAATAACGTGCTGTGTTGTCTGTATTTGCACTGAGAAACTGATATTAAATTAGAAAACTTGTGCAAAAAATAGGGTATTGTGCAGAAAATAGTTTTGTGCATATTTTTGTGCATAAATGCTGCTCTTGCAGGAATATTTTTTTTTTTTTGCAAAATGTCCCAAAATATGAATGATCTTCAGAAATTTACAAAAACTTTATTTCTCCCAGGGGAAAGAAAATGTTTGCAACGATGTGTTTTTGCATGTAAGAATAAAATAAGTGAAGATTCACATCCTTATCATGTCTGTGTTTTGTGTGTGTGTGTGTGTGTGCTTCTGTGGAGATCTTACTTTTTGATCCTATTGAGACATATAACCTGACTGGATGTCAGGTGTAGGGTAAGGGAGTCTATTCTAAGCTGGAAGATTGACACATGGGTGTGTTTTGTTCTTGGAATGGGAAACATCTTTATTCGAATGAACATCTTGATAACCTAGGTGATAGATTTGTAGCCTGTGTTTCTATCAAAAATACATGAACAAACACTTCTGGCCTCAGATTTTCTGCTGCCTGAAACTGAGGCCCTTTTCACACCTTACCTTCGTCGCAGCAGTTTGCGCGAGCCGCTCACGGCAGCTCTTCTGCCTCCCACAGCTGTTTGCCGGTTGCGCGACCATCGCGCTAGCACCCTGCCCCTTCCTTTTGCAGCGCAGCCTGGGAGCTGTAGGCTGCACTGGGGGAGGATGCGTGACCGGGCCAGCTTGTTCAGTGCACCGTGTGTCCCGCTTTAGGCTCCTGAGCGTCGCGTGAGTGGGAGTGCGTCGTACGGACCAACATTCCCATTCATGCGACACTCAAGGGGCCCTTGCACAAAAAAAACTGCGTGCGAAAAGGGCCTGAGCTGGAAATGGCACCCAGACGACTGACACAAACTTTTCCTCTCTGCCTAATGATAGGGCTGACTCTAAGAACAAACGCCACTTAAATTCCCTCTTGTAGGCTGCAATTCCCTTATAAGAGAGAGAGAGAGAGAGAGAGAGAGAGCGAGCGAGCAACCTTATAGGATTAGTTTGGAAAGTTATGTATTTTGGAGGGTCCCAATTTGGCAGGGAAAGTCCCAATTAATCCTCTGCTGTAACACTTTTTCAACTGTCTTTAAAATGTCCCTTTCTGTTTCCTTCCTCCACTTCCTCCCTTTGGCCTCAGTTTATTTCAATTGCTGCAAACTTGCATGTAAGAAGAGAGTTAAGAACTTGAGTTCAAAGTACAAAAGTAATTTTCACTCAATTAACTCAGCAGGGAGAAAGAGGAAGGGAAGGAATTTAGGCATTCCCAGTAGACTCAGACAAAAGCAAATTGCTGTACATGTGTTCCAGTTTTCACCTGTGAAAGGCAGGTATGCTGTTTCTGTCTTTCCTTTTTTGGGAGTCTGTGTGCTCCCAGATAGTTTGCTCCTGGATCTGTTACTTTTGTAGGCCCCTGCTTTAGAACAACCTACCTTGAGTTGTAGACTAGAAGAACTTCTGTTGTGCTTGTTCAGATACTCTCTTTTCTGCAGACTATCAGCACAGTTCTTTAATAAGTGAAAATATTCCATGCTGAGCAGGCTCCTTATTTATTTATTGGTCTAGTTTCCTCAACATTTTCTTCAACTATAAAAACATTACAACAACCTTAAAATTTATCCTGGTTGACTGGATCCTCTCAAAGCTCAGCAGAATGCTGAGTGTCTGTAAAGAAACCAAGGCTTGATTGAGTTTCTACACATAAATTATTGCACAGAGAGTAGGATAGCAAAGCTGAGCAAATGAAAAAAAACCAAGTAAGCCAGGTGATGAGCATGCAGTCTTGATCTATGGATCAATTCCCTCGAGAAGAACCACTTAAGGATGCAAACACATAGTATCTGTGAACATTGGACTTATTGTGCAGGAACCTAAACCAAGGTCTACTGGTAAATGGTTTGAGAATAGCTGACTGTGAAATCTTAAACTAGGCATGCCTGGAAGGATGGCCACAAGACATGTTGGATTAACTGCTTTGGTTTTCTAAAGATAAAGTCAATTAGTAGACATATTCTTTGAAACAGAAGATCCCAACAGCATCACCAAAGGTACTGAAGATCTAAAAGCAGTTTAAAATTTCTCTAATTTGATATGAATCAATTTCATTAACATGCTTTACAGCAGTGCTACTCCAAGTGGTTGTCTGTGGACAGGTGCCAATCTGTGAAGTGTTGGTTGCCAGATGTCAGGGCCTGACCCTGAGTCTCTGATTTTCATAGGTCACCTTCAGGTGGAAGACAATGTTACCCTAAGAGGTGGGGGATGTTGGGATCTACCTGCAATGCCAGTGTCTCCTTAGAATTTGGAGGGATTTATAGCTCAAAGGAGGCTTGACAGCGGAGGGTAACAGCAGGATCTTTTCATCTATGTGTACCAGTATTAACTGTAGAGAAGACTCCAGTTAAAGTTAAACAAAGTATTTTATGTGAATTGGCAAGCTTATGAGAAATCAGACAGTCTCAAGAACCATAAAAGACTATCAGAAAGTAGTTAAGAAAGGTTGGAAAGAGATTGGGTGGAAGAGGTGGTAGTTACCAGTCCTGAAGAGGGGTCACGGCAGGGTGGCTCAGATAGCATCTGAGTGCAGCACAGAGGAATGGCAATCTGGGGCACTATGTAGTATGTACTACATCCAACCTACTACAAAGAAGGCTGGGGTTAAAGCTAGGGTTTTCATACCCTATTTAGCATCCTGAAGGGTCCATTGACAAAGCCATAATGATTTTCCCATAGGACTGACAAAGGGGCCTGGCTTGGACTGATTGCTTAACTCTGAAGTGGCAAAACATTGATGGGACTCATGACAGTCTCTTAATGTTTGGTCAGGTAGGGTGTATAGGGAAGATCTTCACAGAGTTAGATTGAGGGATGGTTTCTGATTGCTTTATCTGGGCAGTTCATCTTCAATTGTATTCAAAAGTGCTAAGAGCTTGAAGAAGTGACAGGATTAGCACAAACCCATCAGTGTCAGGGTCTTCTGTAGGGATGGGCAAACCGAATCCTTGAATCTTTGAATCCTTAGGAAGAATTTGAGATTTGCAAATCTACATCCCTGTGCAAAAATAGGCAAACTGAATCTTTCAAATCCACCAATGAAAAAATAGGGTTGTGTTTTTTTTTAAATCTGTTCATTTTTTTTTTAAAGTTCTTTTTAAACCCTTTTTAAAAAAAGGATTTGAAAGATTTGAGATTCGTTCCATCCGCAGTTTTCTTCATAATTCTATCTGAACTTTCATGACCCCAAATGTGTCTCTGATCAGCCTGACCCCAATCATATTCTCAGGTCAGTGTGACCCTGATCATGTTTTCCCATCATTAGTAAGTTCAATTTATAAAAATCTCATATCTTGTAGTATGGTATAGTAACAACAAGGGTGCAATTTCTCCAGTTTGGGTGGGCTCAGCTCCAGCTAAGAGGAAAGGGTTGAGTACAAATCTCCTACTCACTTAGTAGACTGCTAGCTTGCTATAAACTGCAATGCTTCATTGATCTTTTGCTGAGACTTGTGAAGATTATCTGAAATAGTGTAGGTGTGTGTGTCGATGTACTTATTTAGTTAACTTTCTCTTTCTTTCCAAGTTGTATTGGTACCAGCATTTACCCTCCACTCTGCTCTGCACTCCCCTTCTGGCTATAAGCAAGTAGGTTAGATTAAATGTTCCTTACTCCTTCTTCTTAATTCCCTAATAATCTCTTCACTTCTCCTTGATCTGGGAAAAGCCCATTTGATCAAGATTTACAAACAGATAAATATCTTCTCTCCTTGGCTCTCTCAGTTCTTTTCCTCCTCTGTGTTTGAATAACAAGCTGTGAGCAACTGTTTGTGATACTTAATGCATAACATTTAATGATGTTACAACACCGTGCACCCCTCACAATTGGCATGGTTTAGTTGGCAAATACGATTTAATTGGCACTATTAATTCATGCTGATATAAATAATACCTGAGGTGACTGGGAGGTCATGCTGGAAGAGGCATATTACTGACTCTTAATGTGAAATTGCAAGGCAGGTCACTCACACCTACCTCTTAGGCAGGAACCAAGTCATTTTCAGGCTAATAGTGTGGACCCTCTCAAGACAATGGGCTTAGCAATAACGAGCTGGATATCTCAGAGCTGAAAGAGGAAATCTCCACCAAGTTGTGATTGTCTTAACTCTGACCCTGAACACCTGGACGTTTCCCTATTGTTTTCCTCACCTCTCTACAATACTGGGTTATTTTGACAGCCATTATCCTTTTGTTACCTAAACAATAAGACTATTAGCTCCATCTGGACTTCATTGTTTGTGTTGCAACTCCCATTGCCCACTTGACTGGGAGAGCAATTCACACTCATACTCACAGGATATTTTTTGGGTATAAGAACCACTGATTTCAGGCTGTCCAGTGCAGTCTCTTGCTTTTCTGAATGCCACGCTGTCCATTTGATTCCTGAATGAGAACTGTCCTTAAGTGCCAATCTAAGCCACGTCACTGCTTTCCTTGCTGCTGGTAAATATCACTTCATCCCTGAAAGTCCTCTATCACACTTTCCTCCCTTTTTTTTCAGCTAGTCCTTATATGCTTGTGTGAGTGCTTGGATCTTTGCATGCATGTGTGAATTTCTTTCAATAAAACATATTTTTAGGTTACAATTTAAACTCTCTGGCTGGTTATTTCCTGCAAGGACCCCATAAACATAGGTGGAAAGATATCATTAAATTATCCCCCTTGCAGTCCTCCTGACTTTGTGCTAATTAGTTCCCCACTTCTGAATGGAGGTAGTGGCATCGCTGGTGGGCCCTTGTGGCACCCACGTTTTGAGGTAACAACATCACTAAGAGCTGTCCCTAGGTCTCAGGTTTTAGCCTGGAAAACTCAGCTCCTGGGACGATCCTGAACTGGCAATACTACTGCCAGTCCACAGTGAGTTTCCAGAAAGCCATGTGAATGCCAAATAGTATGGTAGAAATATGGTACAAAGCTGTGGCACATTGAGAGAAATTTGTCTGCAACATCAGATAGCTTGAGAAACACTGCTTTACAGGCATAGAATAAGGAATATATTGTGTAACACAATGTTTAGGGAAAGCATCTCTCTCACACATAGCAATATATTTCTGTATAAAATAGCTAAATTCTTGCAATGACCCAGAGGGAATTAATACTGAGAAAACTTTCTATTTTGGAAATCACCACTTTTTTTTAAAGAAAGGACATTTTACATCTTTAATGAAATCATGGTGTCTCTTTTCTCACTTATTTCACAGTCTAGAAACCAGACCCGTATTAGCTTGAAGCCAGGCACCAAGCAGAAGGTATGTTTCTTATTTCTTGCTTAAATCCTTGTACTTT
This sequence comes from Ctenosaura bakeri, assembly GCA_948474755.1. NCBI lineage: Eukaryota > Metazoa > Chordata > Lepidosauria > Squamata > Iguanidae > Ctenosaura > Ctenosaura bakeri. The sequence goes on from CAOLHI010002496.1 coordinate 208,973, forward strand.
GATTTTAAGATGTTTTTATGGTGTCTTCCCAAATAACACAGGATCATATTAGAAATCTTTTTTTGTTTTGTTTTGTTTTTGCTAAAGATCTTTTGGCTGTTTCTCTCTTTTTCTCTCTCTTTGATAGATGTGGAGAGACACCATTCTAGCCCCACCTAATTGTGTATGAGTGTGTAGAAATCATATCCAGGATACCTCCCCCCATTTTTTTTAACTACATTGCTTGGGGTGGTCATGGTTGTCTGTCATCAACACCCAGCATGGTGGGTAGGGTGATAACCTGTCCTTCTTTAAAGTGAACACCCCCACTCTGCTTTAAAAGCCCACGGGCCTTTCCACACTACACGATGCGAGTGCTATTATTCCACTTTCTACTTCCTATGGAATCTTAGGGTTTGCAGTTTATGGAGGGCACTTAGAATTCTTAGCCAGAGAGCTCTTGGGCCTCAGTAAACTACAAACCCCAGAATTCCACAGGATTGGAAAAACAGCACTATAACAGTGTAGGGAGGAAATGACCAAAGATAAAGGACCATAAGAAGAGAAAAGCAGGCACTTTGAAGTTACCCATCAACAGTCAGCACCCGTATAGCCAACTGAGCAGGCACATATATCATCGGGTTGGAAGAGACCACAAGGGCCATCTACTCTGATGCCATGTAGGAATGCAAAACTTAAAGCGCTCCTGAAAAATGGCCAAGCAACATCTGTTTCTAGACCACCAAAGAAAGACAATTCTCTACCCACTAAGGCAGTCTGTTCTACAGCTCTTCCTTTGAGAGGTTCTTCCTTTTCCCCCCTTGTAATTTGAATCCATTGGTTTGTCTTCTAATCTTTGAAGCAGCATAAAATATGCTTGCTCCCTCTTCTACATGGCATTGTTTCCAGTATATAAAGACTGCTATCCTATAATCTCTGAACCTTCTCTTCTCCAAGCTAAACATAAGCAGCTCCCTAAGCTGTTCCTTAAAGTGCTTGGACATATTCTAGCTTGTCAATATCCACCTATCCTATTAAGATTAGTGAGGGAGGGGTAAGGATGATTCTAGCTCAACGCCTGTTGGAAACCGGTACAAGACCTGATTCTTGTTTTGTTTTTTCGATACAATCTTAAATATACCCAAATGTATTCTCAAACTTTTTTTTAAATTAAACCTGAAATGCCATCCAACTGTCCCAATTTGGCAGGGACAGTCCCAATCAATCCTCTGTCATCCACTTTTTCATCTGTTTTTAAAATGTCTCAGTTTCTCTCACTCTCTCCCACTTTCCCCCTTCATCCTCAGCTTACTTTAATGGCTGCAGATGGGATTCAAATTGCACAAATAGTTTGCATCAATGGCCATTTCCGCACGAGACTGTTATAACGCTTTGATTCCACTTTCAACATCCTATGGAATCCTGCCGGCCGGCCCCTCCCAAAACTGCAAACCCCAGGATTCCATAGGATGTTGAAAGTGGAATCAAAGCACTATAACAGTCTCGTGCAGAAATGGCCAGTTAGTTCAGCATGGGGATGAGAAGAGCAAAGGGCAGAATCTTGCCCTTCCCAGTGGACTCAAGCGAAAGCAAACTGCAGCGGCCTCTCCTAGCTTGTTTGTTCTCCCTCATTAATAACATTTGCCATCTTGACCATGCTCCCATCTTGCCTGGCCATTTGTGTCTTGTTTTTTTCATCTGTGAAATGTTAAAGGGTATAGAAACGGCACCTCTGAATCAAAGTCTCATTGCTTTGTTGTTAAACAGTAAAGGGCCAGAATTCTATCTTGTGAGAAAAAATGTGGACATCTATAACCTGTATTTACCTTTCTTTGGAAAAATAGCAATAAATAAGGAAGAATTGGCTTGTGAGGTCAGGGCTCACTAAAGGCTGCCTGAAGGAGAACACCAAATGATACTCCTCCCTGAAACCCAGCTTCATCATATTCACTTATAATTCATGTTATCTTAGCACTGGAAGCAGAAAATCTGCAAAGAAGCTCTTCATGCAAATAAAAACATAAAAATAACCATTTGTTACACTTACATGAAATCCCAGATCAGCCACATGAGACAGCTACCTTGCTCTGCTTAATCTCAAGATATGCCCAGAGTGAGAAGTGTGTTCTTATCTCTCCCCCTCTCTGCTACTTTTCTCTATAAACACCCCCTCTGGCCATAGTTAATTGTGTTTTTCCGCCCCAAGATGAATGCTGAAACTGGAAGTAAGCTGAGGAAAAATCCAATTAAAAAGACCCTATGGGGTGGCATTTTGGAAGAGAATTGATGGGCACAAGAGAGGTTGAGCATCCCACCCTTGTGCCCATTGATTCTTCTGAAAGAAGAGCATTAAAAAATAACTGCAACCACAAACTATCCAAAGAGCCCACCTCCAAAACAAAGGCTGAAAAAGTTATTTCTGGGGACTGCAGCTCCCAGAATTTGCCAGTCGCTATGGCTAGTGACCATGCTTGGGAAGACAGTTCAACAAAATTGAATTTTCCAAGCTCTGCTTAAAAGATGCTGAAGAAAATTATGTTTACTTGTGCTTAAAAAAAAAATCTTACACTTAATCTGTTTTTTTTTTTCTGGGGTAGTATTAGTAATTCTGAGAGCCAGCACAGTGTAGTGGTTCAAATCTTGAATTGGGACTTTAGAGACCAGGGTTTGAACTGCTACTCAGTCATGGATACTCACTAGCTTACCTTGGGCAAGTCTCATTCTCTCAGCCTTACAGAAGGGCAATGGAAGACTTCCTCTGAATAAATATTGCCAAGAAAAATCCATGAAAGGTCCACCAAAAGGTTGCCATAAATTGGAAATGACTTGAAGGCTCACAAAAACAATGAACTTGTCTGCATCTTCAGTGAAAACATTAAGAGGGAGAGTAAGAATGGACCCCTTAGCCACAGCTTCTCTATGCTGTCACTATATTGACCTCTGGCAGCTTGATGTTCTACTTTAGTGTAATCGTGAGATCAATCACATGTTTGCACATGGAGTCCTATATAAGAATGTCTGTACATGCAGATGGTCCTTTCACACAGATACTAAATGCATACTAGCTGTGGAACATGACAACAGCACTGGAAACCCATTGGTGTGCATATTAGGGCTAAGGAAGATGCATATATAATAAGTTTCTTTGGGAACCAAAGTGATTTCCATATCACTGAACCAGTGAATCTACTCTGGGTTTTAGACTGAACTTTAAAAGTGGAGATCCCTATTCCCAAACTAGGTTCAGCACCTGGATCTGAAGTTTGGCTTAATGTTTGGATCTGATTCACTGCCCCACCAACATGGAAGCCAACAGTGGCCAGTGAGGCTAAGACTGGAAGGCACGACATGGTCCCTACCATCTTTCCATGCACATGTGCATGGAGGAGGCTTGAATGAAGATAGTTTCCATTCCTCCTAAGTGAAGAAGTATTTTGTCTTTTAGGAAAGAACTTGCACTCATTTGTGGTAGCAGCAGACCATGACACTGATTGTCTGAGCTGGCATGATGACCCAGAATGATCATCTGCTCAGAGAAAAATTTTGCTATCTATCTTGTCAAGCCGCCAGTCTGGCTGCGATCAAGGTGGCTACTTTATTAATTAAGATATTTGAAAACTGTCATCTCAGAAGCGCAGGCTGAGATGAGGTACAGTCAATGAAATCAACTTTAAAACAATTTAAGGAGATTTAGTTAACGTTACAGCAAACTGGAAGCAAAATATTGTTCTAGAAATAAAACATCAACAGAACTGAAACCCCCAAAACATGGGTTAACAACTATGGCCATTTCTGCACTAGCCTGTTATAGCGCTATGATTCCACCTGCAACATCCTATGGAACCCCAGGATTCCATAGGATCTTGCAAATGGAATCATAGCGCTATAACAGGCTAGTGTGGAAATGGCCTGTGTCTTAAGCTACTGCTGAAATGAGGCCAAGCGTGGTGCCACCTTTGCTTCTAAGAGAAGGTCTCCCACAATCCAGAAAGCCTGCATCTTCACATAGTGATTGCACACAACTGAAGCCTTTCTTCAACCTTTGGCATAGAGAAGCATGGGGTCTTGCAATATAGCTCTGTGGTTGCTATCTCATTTGTGTCCACTCATTCCATTCTTTGCGGTGGAGCGGTGGAGCTATTTGTAGCATTTTCTTGGATCTGCACTAGTACCCTGTACCTCTTCCAAAGTGTGTTTTTGAACTGGGGGAGTGATTAGTTGAGTTGATACTACAGTTTGAAGGGCACATTTTCTCTTTACTTATTTTCTTTTGGAGTCAGAGTGTTTGTGAAGTGAGGAGCTGGGCAAGCCTGGGGAGAGCTAGCCAGTCACAGCTCTCAGAATGCTGTAAGGGGAGAGACATGGGGAGAGCATATAGAGGACAGTTAGAAGTATATATAAGGCCAGTCAGAAATAGAGATGGGTCTGGGCAGGACTAGAGATAAGAATTAGGACCAGTTAGGAAGACAGGAATTAAAGAGTCCTGATTAGGGTTTTGGGAGCCGTGCATTTGGAAGGAATTCAGGGAGAAGTGTTATCTTCTTTGAAACTGAGGTGTAACAGTGTACTGTATGTAGCACCAGAATAAGGCAAGATATTAATTTTAGTTGTTATACAATAAATCTTACTCTTTGTATTTTCTACATCTCTGTCTGGATATTTTGATTTAATAATTACCAAGAAAGACTAGGTACACTTCACCACTCTGAACCCAACCACCAACACATCCACTTCTCCAGTATGGTGGTCACCTTGCAGCCCGGGTACCAGATCCAGGGAGGGCTCTAAAAGGTGAAAGGGCAAGACCAGTAATAGGTGCCCATAGGCTGGAACTGTGGGATCAACCTGGATGTGAGATCTATCAGTGTTACAATGCCATTTCACTGATGTACTACAGCACTATGAATTTAAGAAAAAAAAACTTAAAAGAAAGGATGAGAGGAGGAGTTTTGTGTTGTAATATGTCTCAGAATAAAAAGAACCTGCCTTGCGGATGGGAATAAAATGTTGCAGTTGATGCTGGAATTGCTCAAAAATAGTCTGAGGCCATTTTCACCCTACACTGTTATAGTTCTATTATTCCACTTTCAACGTCCTATGGAATCCTGGGGTTTTTATTTTAGGGAGGGATATTTAGAATCCTCAGCCAGAGAGCTCTTTGGCCTCAGGAAACTACAAACCCTAGAGCAGGTGGGACTGTAGTGCCCATCACTAAGCCCTTGTATTTGTGTAAAAAGGAGGGGGGTGGAGAAAAAATATTTGATTTATATCCTGCCATTCTCCCAATACAGGACCCAATTTAGAATGCAAGTTTTAAAAAACACACACGTTCCCAAAAAAGGTTATTGTTGTAGGAACACTTTAGTTCTTCTTCATGCTCTCTGTGACTCACACAAATGAGTCCTCTGCACCTGGAACGCTGACCCCCCCATCTGCAGGGGCTATAAAGCCACCCTCTGGCCGAAACCCTCATTTCCTAGGTGAGGGACACAACTTTTTGTCCACCGAAGCAGCAGCACTTTAGGAGCCTTTTTTCAAAAAGGCCTTTTGGATCAGAAGTCTGACTCAGACTTCTCTTATGGTTTACGATGCTTATCTTGTGTTTTGGCTTTGTCTGTCATGGATTTCTTTGGTCTCTTTTGGATTTTTCTTTTTTTAACATTGGTTTATTGGCACATACTTCCCTCCGTGTATTGCCTCAGCAGTGGTCTTCAAACACGGCTCCTCTTGTGGAGGCAAGATACCTGACAAAGACGGTAATTTGAAATGCCTTCTCTGCCTAGGTGAGGGATACAACCCCATATCTTGTTCTCACTGTCAGCTTTCCACCCCACAATGAGACATATTTTGGTGGGAAGGTGGCTTTATAGCTCCTGGGGATGGGGGCAAAGTTCCCGCTAAAATGCTTGTCAACAGGGGCCATTTCCGCACTAGCCTGTTATAGCGCTATGATTCCACTTTCAACATCCTATGGGATCCTGGGGTTTACAGTTTCGGGAGGGGCCACTTGGCCCCTCCCGAAACTGCAAACCCCAGGATCCCATAGCATGTTGAAAGTGGAATCATAGCGCTATAACAGGCTAGTGTGGAAATGGCCAGGCTCTAGAAGGTTCCAAACAGTGCACATATGTGTGAGTTCACAGATGACCACTCGAAAAACTACAGCTACAGGTTAGCAACCTGTTTGTCTCCATCTAGGAAACCTGCCACGTATAGGCATTGTTAGGATTTTTAGCAATCTTGGTGGCAGCTGGCATATTCCTGGCATGAAATCTGCTTTTTTCAAATCTTGCGGTCTGACTTCAACAAATCATTTTTGCACAGTCTGCTTCTGTGATCTCTATTGCAGTTATGCCAAAAATTGCATCAGTATTTCTTTGAGCAAAAGTTGTGCTCTTTAATTTCACGACTGTTTTTGGCACTGCTCTCCTGTTGTGGGAATGCATTATTCATAAGTGTGGCAAAAATTGAGCTAGTGTCCCAGAAAAGGCGAGACGGATGTTCTGAATTGATTTTAAATGGATCATTGTGTGGCAGAGCTGTGTTCAGGCTTTAAGCAGAGGAAGAGTTTAGGACTCCTGGGAATGTGAGAGTGCTAGAGTGTTGTAAAACTAATTTGTACAGGATTATTATTTTTTTAAAAGAACATGAGTGGGATCATGATTTGGGAGAGGGCTGTAGAATATACTATGCCACCGTTTCTGATAACAGACCTTTCTTTTTAACAATAGTAACAGTACGGGGTGTATTAAGACAGTTGTAAGAAAAACAACAGAGATTTTTGTCAGTTTTATCACCCAACAGTTGTTTTTGGAATTGCAAGTTAGTAAAGTTATCACCACCCTCTCTGTTTTCTGCATTTCAGTTCCTTTTGGTTTTGCTTTTTTACAATCCAGACATCACACACACCTGTAACTACTTATAAACTAATTGTAATCCTACCTAAACTGTAATTAGGGACATGGTAAAATTCTTTTGGATTTAAATTAACTCGGGTAATTCATACTTCAAGAACTAATACATAAATAGGAATGCTTCAGATTGGGATCTTTCAGTTTTTCACTTCTCCAAATTTGGCAATACAGTTAATTGATTTTTTTTTTAAAAAAAATGCCAACATACATATATAGGGGAAAACAACAGACAGAAAAGCGTAATTCAGGGGGAAATTCTTGTAAAATATATACTATAGGGAAAACTCTAAATCCAAAGGCATTTAAAGATAACTGATTTTAAAGATAACTGATTAACTGATTTTTCAGCCTTTGCTGAAGATGCTCTTCCTTGCCAGTCTTCAGGACTGTGTGGGACAACACAGTATTTTGACACCCTCCTGTGTGACAGAGTTGCCACTGTATTTTCACCGTAGCTGGAGTGACAGGTACATTGGCAACAGTCACAGAATTTCAGCAGTGTAGCCTCTGCTGTCCAAGGCCCTATAAGTGTCTCTGTGACACTGAGAGGTTGCCTAATTCTGGTTTAAGCAGAAATACAATGCATCTCACCTTTGTATGGAAAATATTAACAAGCAAGCTTTTTTAAAATTCTTTTTTATTTTTATTTTCTTTTATTGAAAGTTTGTCTCGAAAATACCCCCCCACCATGCTTAAATTGCTTATTTCCATTGCCTTACAAACATAATTTCCATCTTACAGAGAGAAGAACAGTTACATTATTTCTTCTTTGATTTCTCATACGTTTATATCCTTATCCAATCCAATACTCTTTTCCATTCTTTCTCAAAGTTCTGGATAGATTTATTCTTCAAAGAAAATGCTAATTTTTCCATCTCTGTCATATTCAGGACTTTTAACTTCCATTCTTCTATATCAATATATTTCTTTTCTTTCTAGTGCTGCACATATGTCAACCTTACCACAGTTGTTAAATATAATAATATCTTCTGATGACTTCTTATTTGCTTTTGCTGCCCTAGCATATTTAACAAATAAAACTCTGGTTTCATTTCAAAATTCAGCTTAAAAATTCTTTGGATTTTGTCATGTACCCCCTTCCATTTTTTTTTTGTTGCTATCTTACATGTCCACCACATATGGAAAAAAGACTCCATCTTTTCATCATACTTCCAGCAATTTGAATTCCCATTTTTCATTATTTTTTGTAGTCTTTCTGGGATCATGTACCATCTATAAAACATTAACAAGCAAACTTTTGATGGTTGATTCCAAGGTTCCTGTTCTCTCTTCTTACAAATATTTTTCATTAAACCAGATTTGGGCTTGACACTCTTCAAACTATGGAGACCTTCAGACAGAGTATAGTCTTCTGACCAGTGTCAGTACATTGAGTACAGTGTTGGTGTGGAGCCAAGCTTACAGGATTGAAGCCTTAGGACTTTTTGATTACCAGGGAGAATATCATCTGACATCCTCTCCAGCTTCCCTTTTCCTTCTGAGTTTAGCTGTGCATTAGGGGAGGGGAGAAATCAGTTTTCCTAGCAATAATGTATTCTTGTTCATTATTCTCTTGTATTCTAATTTTTTTTAAATAGGTAAATAGCAATAGCATTTATTTCTATACCGCTTATCAACTCAGTGTTATCTAAGCGGTTTACAATGTATTTTAGCTAATTGCCCCCAAGAAGCTGGGTACTCATTTTACCGACCTGCGGAAGGATGGAAGGCTGAGTCAACCTTGGAGCTGGGCAGGATCGAACTCACAGCCTTGTGGTTGCAGTACTAGCATTTAACCACTGCACCACCAGGGTTCCTGGTGGTTTGATTTTGAATGGACAATGAAAAACCATTAGATTTACAAAATACCTGCAAATGAAATCTGCTAGAAATTGTTTCTTCAGTTGCTAGAAGGACTGTCATGATGATAAACTATACTTTAGGCTTTACCACTGTGTAACTGGTTCTGTCAGCCTTTCAGTTGAAAGATGGCCCTGTGTGAAGCAGAATACATTGCATAAAACACTCTGATGCCTTTTCATAGCGCTCTGCTTCACTCTGTCTAATGGTAGGGAAAGTCCCAGGCAGTACATGAAATGTACTTCTAAATAATCAAAACACTTCCATGTTATGCAAAAACTTCAAAACTTTAGCACATGCTTAGTTCAATGTAGTTTGATTACTAGAGAATGCAATCATATGCACATTGCATACATATCCTTTAACAGGAGCATGAAACATAATGTCACCAGCTAGATTAGGGAAGGGATGCTGGTCCGCAGACAAGAGAAATTATTCCTCAGAAACACTGATGCCAGTAAGTATCATGAGGAATACAAAATAAACTGCATGTAAGTAAACTATCCATATTTTTCAATTCCTTTGCGTGCAATCAGGAACAAGGTATTAATGTTCTCCTGGGCATTATGGCTGTCTGAGCCTTATATAATCCTTTTATGCCAGCTCCTCGGCTCCCTAAGGTGTCTAGTTTAATCTGTGACTGTAACAGGATTTGCCATTTTGATTTTTAGCAGGAATGTGATGCTTTCTGTAAGTGAATTGCATGAAAGTGTTTTTCTTCTCTCGCTCCCTCTCTTTTGAGCAAGTACATAATCAGTTATCCATTAAGAACAGTTTTGGGGCTGTTTCAGCATGTCCGATTAAAATGACATGCTGCTTTCTGTTTGTGAAGAAAATTACTAATGTCTTGCTGCTATTGATCAGAAGGGTGAATTCTATTTGCCCTACCGTCTTTGCCTTTGAGACTAAGTGTTAGCTCCTTGGGCATAAATCTATAGAGGGAAGACACTTCTGGATAAATCAATGGCAACACAGTTATGTGACCCTACCCACCAACCTTGCAACATTAAGTTAAACAGATTGTGGGAAATAAGAAGCAGCTGAGAAATTCTGCCATCGGTAGTGTGCTGCTTCTCCAGCATTTAATTATAGGACATTCAATTAACAACTTTGGCTTGTGTTCCAAAAGGGTCAACTTTAGTTGAGGATGAGCATAGTTGCATCTGATACAAGTTTACAGGGGTTCATCAGAAAGGCTGTAACTGGAGGAAGAAATGAGAATGTTCCCTCACCCCAATAAAAATTCTGCTTCCCAAATGAAATTCCCCCCAGCCCCCAAATTTTTAGCACTGCAGAGAGTGAAACACTGAAAATGATTCACACTTGGAACTCTTGTATTTGCTGTATTAGGATTCCCTTGGTAACTTGCTATCATTGGCCATTTCAGCACTACGCTGTTATAGTGCTATTATTCTACTTTCAGCATCCTATGGAATCCTGGGATTTGCAGTTGAGGGAAGGGCATCTTTGGCCTCAATAAACTACAAACCCCAGAATTCCATTGGATGTTGAAAGTGGAATAATAGCACTATAACAGTGTAGTGAGGAAATGGCTGTTGTTGTTGCTGTTGCAAAGATGTATTCAGAGGAAGATTTCCATTGCCTTCCTGTAAGGCTGAAAGAGTATGACTTGCCCAAGGTTACCCAGTCAGTTTCCACAGCTGAGTGGGGATTTGAACCCTGATCTCTTGGAGTGCTGGGCCAAGAATCTAATCACTACATTACTCTGCTAATTTTGCCCGCTCCTTTTCTTTGGATACCTAAACTGTATTTCTAAGTGCTCAACTGGAGCTTCAAGCTACTGTGCTATAGTGTTAGAAATCTGAGGACTGAAGGAACATTTCATGGGACGGGGGAATTTTATTAGGTGGGCAGTACCTTCATTTCCCTCTCCGAGTAGCTACATTTTTGCCCATCAGATACTCAGCTCCCACTACTGCTCTAGGAGTTGATGGCCTGATTCCTCTTGGTTAATTCCAACTAGAGTGGATTCATTCATTCAGTTTTTCAATGGTGAAACAACAAATAGGTAATTCTGATTCACTGATTCAATGGGTCTGTTCCTGTCCCAATTAATTGATAGAACAATGGCACTCAGCCCCAAATTTCTGACACTGAGGAGCTTCTGGGTCTTTTCTCCCATGGTACTGGGGAAGACAGCAGTTTTTAGATTTAGTAGGTACTCAGTAGCTCATATTCTGCATTTTCTGTGATGGCAGGGGCTAGGAAAGTTCTTTTTCTGGCATTTCATTTGCTGTTGTGTGTATTCAAGTTGTTTATGACTTATGGTGACCCTAAGGTGAACTTATCATGGAGTTTTCTGGGACTGAGAGTGTGTGACACACCCAAGCTCACCCAGGGGGTTCTATGAACCCTGATCTCCCAGGCCCTAGTCCAATGGTCAAATGACTACATCATCCTGGCTGTCATAAATGATGACAATTATATAAGCTTGATTTTGAAACCATCAAACATGCAGATGTCAACATATTCATGCTGGTAATAATGGCTGGACTAAAGGTGCCAGATACTGTCTGATCTTGGAAGCTAAGCAAGGTCAGCTCTGGTTAGTACTTGGATGGGAGACCTCCAACAAATACCAGGTGCAGTAGGCTGTATTTCAGAGAAAGGAACTGGCAAAAACCACCTTTGGGTATTCCTTGCCTAAGAAGACTCTATGAAATTCATGAGGTCAACGTAAGTTGACAAGTGACTTGAATGTGTGTGTGTGTGTGTGCATGTATGCGCGTGCACACGCACATATACACAATAATGGCTCATCTCCTACATGAGGGTTGCATAGCATAAACCTCTCCCTGGAGTGATTGTATTAATTGCTTTATGCATTAATTGTGCCATGCAACCCTTGAGCTGAATAGCAGTGTTGGATTATCTGATTGCAGACACCAAATATGTAACTGATTGTACAAGCAAAAGTGCAGAGCGCATCCATGTGCAAGACACATCCATGCACAGTGGCATTCCACTTCCATAACATTGAGATGAATGAGGCTGCTGTGCATCAAGCAACAAATCTAGTCATGTCAGTAGGGAAACACTGATGTATGGATAAGACAGTAATAGGATTCCAGACAGTGTGTTAGAATTCCTGTCAGTGTCCCAATGACTTTTAAAAGGGTCTTGGCTTTCTTTGCTACACCAGAATCATAATTTCCTGACTTAAGGAATTGTTTGAGGCAGGGGTGGACAAAATCTGGCCTTTCAAATGTTGTTGGACTGCAACTCCCAGTATTCTTCTCCACTGGTCATGTTTGCTGGGACTGTCAGAAACTATAGTTCAACAGTATCAAGAGTGCTACACTTTGCCTACTCCTGCAGAAGAGCCTGACTGCACTGGTTGTTGTTGTTGTTGTGTGTGATGTGCCCAAGACCACCCAGTGGTTTTCCATGGCTGAGTGGGCAATTGAACCCTGGCCTCCAAGGTCATAGTCCCTTGCTCAAACTACTACATCACATTGACTGACACGAGTATCCAGTCAGTGGAGCTTTATGGCCTTAGCCTTCCACTTGTTGGAACTTTTAAGCTTCTCCATGTAAACCAGTTTATAATTCTATGTTTAAAAAGAGTCTGGAGGCCTTTCAGTAGAATCAAGTAATACATGACTGTCCTCGGGGTAACTATAGTGTGCATGAAGCATGAGAAGTATGACTGAGGTGGGTACTTAGTATCAAAAATGGCAAAATGTATGTCCCCTCTCTAGAAACAGGGTAAGATAGGGCACATGTTAGCATGAAAATTCCCATGCACTGATTTATAAACAAAAATACCAAATACAGACACCCCTTATGAAGTGAATGCCACAAATAGGGAGCATCTCTGATGGCTAATAGTCAATGTGGAAGGAGTGGGTAGGTCTCATCCTGCCACTGTGGGATATTATGCCCATCCACACTTTGATCAAACCATGGGTTGGTAAAAGCATTTAGTGGTTTACCATGCTCTTATACTTACATTGTCAGATGTGGGCATTATTTTTTTAATTCCCTATGCAAAATGTTGACTGGTCATGACAACAGAGAAACCCTATGGGAGGAAAGGTGATGAGAAATTAGATTTTGGGTGCTGTTAAAGGTGGTAAAGTAGAAGAAAGGTAGATCTGACTAAGATATCTTACTAAAAATTTCTTCGGTGATACTGTAGTTGAATCAATGAAAGTTGCACAAAAACCATAGTGAACAGAGTTTGGAGTTCTCCCCTTGAGTATGAAAAAGTCCCAGGCTGGCCCCAAGCATTGTAAGGTTGATGTTTTAATTTATAAGGGTTTCCGAGGTTTAGATTCCCATTTTTAAAGCCAGACTGCCTCATGAACTTGCAAGTTCCTCTCCACTGAGTAAATACTGTCCTGCAATTAAGTAGAGCCATTAGATGTGTTTAGCATTAAATGAAGAAGTAAGTGGATGCAATCTTTTTTGACGGTTTGCATTTTCATCCATCCCCTTTCACTGTAATTATCTGAGAGTTCTCCAAATGCTCATTAATTAAATGGTAGGGGGATGATGATCGTTAGTCAGCAATACAAGTCCCGCCAGCACATTTTGTTAGCTCCCTGCACGATTAATATTTCTAGTATTGCCAGATCTCCAGAAAAATGGGGGAAAGAGCCATTGCTCACTGGTAGAAAACACAGCATGCAAAAGAGCTTGCGCTGGTTGCCTGGCACCTCCAGTTAAAGCAGTGTCAAGTAGCAGGTCTGAGAAAGACCTCTGAGATTCTTGAGAACCACTGCCAACCAGGAATGGCTTCAAGGGTAGAGAATGTCTGTTTTGCTGCAGGTCACATTCTGATGCAGGCCATCTGTCCAGATCCCAAGAGGCAGTGTGGTGTAGTGATTTGCATGTTGGACCAAGAGACCAGTCCCATTTCTGCACTAGCCTGTTATAGCGCAATGATTCCACTTTCAACATCCTCTGGAATCCTGGGGTTTGCAGTTTTGGGAGGGGCCAGCCGTTCATCTCTGTTCGGCCATGGAAACTCACTGGGTAGCCTAGCAAATGTCATACTCTCTCAGCCTTAGAGGAAGGCAATGGCAAACCTTTGTTTGGGGTTGTGGGGTTGTGTGACTTCAAGTCTCTTCTGATTATGGTGGCCCTAAGGTGACCCTATCATGGGATTTTCTTGGCAGAATTTGTTCAGAGGGGGTTTGCACTTGTCTTCCTCTGAGGCTGAGAGGCTGTGACTTGCCCAAGTTCACCCAGTGGGTTTCCATGGTTGAGCAGGGATTCGATCCCTGGTCTCCCAGGGTACTAGTCCAACACACAAACCACTAATGGCAAACCTCTTCTGAATACATCTTGCCAACCCCTTAAACCGCCCCCCCCCGCCCAGGATAGGGTTGCCATAAGTCAAAGTTGGCTTGAAGGCACATAACCTTGGAACAAAAATCTATTTAAGACCACTCATTGGCACTGGACAGAACCAGAACCAAATGAGAGCAAATACAGAACTAAAACTTGCTACTCTTCTTTTCTTGAGTCCTTTCTGCTACTCTGTTTTTCTCTCCCTTCCTGCTCCATCTCCCCTCCCTCTCTCTATCCAAAAAGATGCAGCAGATTGTTTAAAGATCTAAACTAATGACTTGGGAAGAGTTTCTCCTTCTTATCTATGATCATCAATTTTGGCTCCTCTTCCCATCTTCTTGCCCAAAGTCTAAGCTGATTGATTTCAGGGGACATCTTCCACGTACCTTCCTGACTGCCATCTACTTTGTATTTTTTTTTTTTTACCCTGATTCACCTGTCTGGCTATTGCACTTGCATGAAATTAGGCCAAGGGTTACAGAAATAGAAACTGGTCCTTGTCTAGAGTTCTTGGAGCTGAATTTCAATGTAGGGCAGAAAGAAGCTCGCCAGACATATTTTAAAGCAGTGCACCAGCATTTTCTGTGTCAAAGTCAGACCACTTAAGGTTGATTTTATGGTGTACTCATTTTGCAGCTGTCCTCAGCTTCACAGAAAGGCCTTTGAGGTTGTTTGTGAATGGCACTTTCAGTGTAGCCATGCTTACACTTGAATGAGCATGGAATTGTTGACATGGGCTTAATGCAAAAAAAAAAAAAAAAAAGCAATGCTTCCACAGAATGAAGGCATAAGAGGAGATAATCTCTGAAATGTTTGGGTGTCCTGTAAGTTATCTGGACAATTTTCCTTTTCACTGATAGTATAAGCACATTATAAGCACAGATCTAAGCTACAAAAAAGGAGCCTATAGCACGGACTGTGGGGAACTCAACTTGTACAAAGCTTCCACCACCATTTCCTTTGTCCTGAGAATTCATTTTCTTTTCTCATGTCCACCTTTTGTACAGCATCGTAGTATTTGATGCTGAATAAAAGCAAATGAAAGAGAGAGAATGGGGAAATACCTATACATTTTCATACTTCTTTTGTTAGCAAATACTCCCTTAAAAAAAAAAGTACTACTGTGTTTCATTTTAAGCCATCATAGCAATTTCACATTAGTGATAGGAAATGCTCTCTCTGTTCCCATGATGTGTTGGCTCTGTAGCTATACATGTTAATTCAATTGCTTCAAAGTGGGATTGGCTGGAGGCCTGCATATCATCCTAGGTTATATTAAACTGATAGTCTGTTCTGATTATTTATTCTATGAAACCTGATAGCCAGTGTGATATTATAGTCAGAACAGCCTTCTCCAAGCTGGCTACTTCTAGATATGCAGGACTACAGCATCCATCACTCCAGGATGACCAAACTAGCTGAATATGTTGCAAGTTGCAGTCCAACACATCTAGAAAAGGCTGAGTTAATGTGCTGGACTAAGACTAAGGAGATCCAAATTCAAATACCTACCAAACTACAACTCTCAGTGGAACAGCCTTGCGGTACTCTGTTCCTCAACCTAGATTATCTCACAGTATGATCTTCCTTCAAGGATGGGTGGGATGAAAAACAAAGCAAAACAAAGGAATAAAGAAACCAGCTCAGGTGAGTGATCCACTTCCAAAAATTATTTGATGTTGAAGGATGTTTTGTTCTTTATTTGTCGAATGTGCCAGATATTAATTCCCTCCCATCTCCAGGTAGAATGGGGAAAGCTCTGTTAGCTAGCCGTGCTGCCAATACTCAGCTAAAGCAAAGATGGGCAACCCTGTCTCCATTAACAGCTGTATCCTCTTATTTGTGTTAACAGCTGTATCCCATCTGTAAGCTGTCAGAATAAACATGCAGATGGTGAGCGGCAACTGAAGGTAGTAGGGGATGGGACCAGAACACGGTCATCCTCCTCATCCTAATGCTCCCCCATCTTCTCTTACAGATAAAATATACAGAAGTTAAAAAACAACAAAATAAAACTTCTCCCAGTATAAACTATAGGGATAATAACTTTGCTTGATCTGTTGTTTTATTAAAATAAGTATATCCCTCCTTATATTCAAGGATCTCGAGGTGGTATACAAGAAAATCAGTTGAAACAATTTAAAACACTCAAAACAGCATTAATAATTTAAATAGATTAAAAACATGTGAAACATTAACACATTCAGTTGAGAGAGTTCAAAACCCATTAAACAGGATAATCAAAAACCAAGGCCATTTCTGAACTAAACTGTTAATAGCGCTATTATTCCACTTTCAACTCCTATGGAATCCTGGGGCTGGCCGGCCCCTCCAAAACTGCAAACCCCAGGATTGCATAGGATGTTGCAAGTGGAATAATAGCGCTATAACAGTCTAGTGCAGAAATGGCTCAAATGTGGATGAAACCTTTGGGATTAGTAAAATGTCATGTTTTGATCTGGTGCTGGAATGACAGCAGTGTAAGTACCAGTCAGAGCTCTAATGGGAAGTATTCTGTGTCTGGAGTGTTATAGCTCACGATGTTGTGGCTCACATCTTCCCCCAGTGTATTCGTCCACTGGTGGGACACAAAGGAAGACCAGTCCAGCAAGTAATTACAATCACCTCTGAAAAACAGATGAGCTCATCTCTTTCTTCTTTCTCTGTCATGCCCTTCTCTTGCCTCCTCTTCTTCCTGACCTTGCAAGTAGCTGATGAAGGGGCACATATTCCTACAAACACTGATTTTTGGCAGAGAGCTTTTGAAATTAAGCTGAAGTCTACATGTGGTTTGTTGTAAGGCTCCTTCTTATGTTCATCTATGGTTGTTCTGTGTAATTGTAATGCTTGGAATTTTAAAAGGGTCAAAAGGTAAGATGTAAAAGGTCTTTTGTATACTTTCTTCCAGTCCACCCCTTTCAGCTCTTTGACCAATGAGAAGTCCCTGTTTGACTGCAAACAGGTAGGTGGAATCTTTTTTCCATTTCAAGATTTCATCTTCAAATGATAAAAAGATGTTACTGAACTTCTAGGGGATGATGCATTGACTATACAGAGGGCTAGGCTACTGTAATTAAATAATAGATCAGAAGGCATTGGAAACTGGTTAGACTGTGGTTCAGACAAAAGTAAACTCTCTTTGGATTTGCCCTTATTTTGGCATTGAGTGACTTGTTCTGAATTCGTCTTTACTGATCCTGTTACATTTTCTATTTCAAGAGAGCTGAGGAGGGAAAATGCAATTTGAAAGTGGAGTCAACTTAATATTCAAGCCACCTACGTGTTTTGATAACACCATTCAGAGATTTTATTTCCTTTTTATAGTGCAATAATGGCAACAGAGCGCAGATACAAATCAAATGTTCAGATATTTATATATGAGTGGGAATCGTTTTAGTCACTGGGAAATCAGTATTTGGCAGAAATAAAATATATGCATATGTGTAGGATAAAAAAGGATGGTAATAACATGTTTTGAAGGTTTGTGAAGTATCAAGTCGTCCAGTTCTGAGAAAGTTCACCCCAAGGTTTTAGCTGTGTACCAAGAAGGCAGCTGAACCCCAGGTTCACACAGTTCCCCACCCCTCTTGGTATCTCCAGTTGGATGACTCCCAGCCTAAAAGTCAAATGGCAGTGTATACGTATATCTGTGCCATGGTTCCCTTTGCAACAGACAGGGCTGGATTCCACTGAAGGGGATTTTAAAAAACCCTTTAATGTTTTGAATGGAGTCTGCTAGTAAACTGAACTCAGCAGTTTAGTCAGTAACACTGTGGTAGGTGGACTTTGGCTTGGTAGTCAAAGATTCCACATCAAACCAAGTTTGTACAAAGTTCTTACAAAAGCATGCAGATGCAGCAGTTGAACAACAAAAGGTTATAGCATGCATACAAAACTCACCAATAAGGGATAAGTACTCTTTCAAATTAGGTATGTCACAATTGTTCTTTGTTTCTTATTTCTGTGTTGCAGCCATTGTCATATCAGCAGAACTTATCATGATGTCTCAGAATGTTTTGTACATGTTTAACTTAATTTGAAATCACTAGGAACTTACAACATTTTGAATGTCTAAGCAAATGGTTTTCTTTGATATGGCTCTAATTCATTTAGGCCATATTGTAACTTTTTGCTTTACCACCTCTTTCCGGATTTAGTCAGTCAAAGCCAATGGAATGTTGACGGATGTCAGGATGTCCTGTCATATGTATGCTCCAGTATATATAACAGCATAGCTGCATTAGATCCAGTAGGACAGGGTTTGTCAAGTGCCATTATGTATCCATTGCTAATTGGACTAACAGGAAGGTGTTATGAGAATGCATAAGATAAAGAGATCTAGCTTCCATGATGAAAGGTACGTAACTAATTGTAACTAAATAATAGTAAGCCTTGGAAGGTGCTTGTACTGGTGAGGTTGTTACCCTGACTTCTGGGGGTCCCGTAGGGGACACTTTGATTCACTCCAAGTTATAAAGGTTGGGGAAGTTAGCAGAGCACTAGCATTAGCAAAATGAGGGGCAGGGTAATCCAGCAGGATCTTTTATGCAACTTTACAGGGTCAGGCCAAGCAAAAAGACAGACAAAAGTACCAAATCAAAGAGTTTTATTAAATCACGCATCAGCACACTCACTCACACACAAGGCTTATTGAGAAGGAAAAGAGGTAAAAAAATGGATAGGGGATATAGCAAAGGGAATGTAGAGGTGGTGATACTGCACCTATCCTGAAGTCTTCAGTCCAGGAAGCAGCAAAAAGAACAGAGCTCAGCAAAGAGACAACTGAGAGGATCACTCAATTAACAGAGTGCTGGTCTGGTAGCATGGTGGGGAGTTCTCCAAAGATGGCAAGGTCAGAGACCTGGGTGGCAAGCCAGCCCGGAGAAGAGAGTAGGAGAGCCAGCAAAGTCCAGCCGGGAGGAGACAAGCAAGCACTGTTACTTAAGGAAGTTCATTTACCAGAGCGCCAAGTGAAGCCATAGTCAGAGTTCCAAAGCCAAAGTTCAAGAGTCCAGAGATCAATTCAAAGTATCAAGAAGCAGGCACTGGGAGCAAGGTACAGGCAGGAGGACAGCTTGTAAGAAGTTTGCCACAAGCAAAGGGAAGCTTCCAGGCAGGTAGTTATATAGCCCCAGGCACAGGTGTGTCTGGTCACCACTTCTTAAACTTAGCCAAGGAAGCCTCCTTTTGCACAGCCCTCTTGAGTCTCTGCCTTGATTGGGGGCTTATTGAACCCAGCTCCAGAGCCTCTTCAGAATCGAATCCCTGTTGCTCCAAAGGAGCAGGCACAGAATCGGATCCCTGTTGCTCTAAAGGAGCGGACAGAGGGACGTCCACGCCTGCTTAGTCTACGGCAGCAGGGGGAGCTCTTGAGCTGCAGGACTCATCTCCAGCCAGAGCCACAGGGACCAACAGCTGCTGCTCGTTATCAGCAGCTCTGCCAGGGGCTTCAGTTATCACAGAAGAGACCCTCCGAAACTAGGACTACTTATAGGGCAGAACATACCTCGAGGGTAGGCCTTCTCCTGGGAAGAATAGTGGCCTAAAACAAAAAAAAAAAGAATGCCATACAATGGCAAGTGGGTTGCAGTATTGGTTTATGTAGATGGACCTCACCTTATAGGATTTTCCAAAGTCAAAGTTGCTCAACCTGGGGAAAAGATGCTAATCCTCTCAAATTGGCTATTCTTGGCTGAGGAATATTTATTTATGTTTATTATTTATGTGGATGTGTATAGCCTGAGGTCTCCTTGGGCCAAGTGACTGGGGATTTTTCTGGTCCTGACCTGTTTTTGGTTGTTTGACCTCTTTGCCTACATGCCCACCTGGGTAACCTCTCTGACATGGTGGGCATATTTGATATCAAATTTATATCTCCCCGGGAAGGGGTATGCCAGTGGGGTAAGACAGTGACCTCACATGTAAAGCTTTAACCAGTCTTTGCTATGCATGCCAAAATTTGTATGGAAAGATATAAAATTTGTAACAAACTCTGATGCTGTGTTGCAATGTGTTGGGTATGCCATGTGCTTGTATGCACAATGTGCATTGACCTCTTTGCCAGCCCATCTATGTGGTAACATAACAGCAGCCCTCTACTGGATATGAAAGTTATGAAACTGCCCAGTTCTAATTCCCACACATACAAGTTGATTTATGTAGGTGCACCTCTAATCCAGAGTTCTGGTCAATGTCTGCAGTGCTCTCCCAGTCATGTGGCATATCAAGAATAGGCATCTGAAAAGATTTTTTGTGGGTCCTGCAGTCACTGCTTGTCTCAGTGAGCCCAGAGAGCAGGAGAGCATGGCAGGCATAATTTCTGAGCACCCTCAGCTGCAGGGCTTCAGAAACCCTTTGGCTGGAATGTTACCAGGGTGAAAAGGTAAGTTTTTGAGAATAGTCTTTTGAGGTCATGTTTGGTCATTAGAGGCCATAAGCATGAATCTCCAGCAGTTAAAAGATTGCACGTCCAGTTTATTATCTTCTAACCACAGAATAGGATGCTACCCCATATTTGTAAATCAAATAAGTGCAGTATTAGAGCAGCATGTTTACTCATCCAGACAAAAGCAGAGATCTGCTATCATATTTCCCACTAGTTGTCTTCTGTCTGCTTTGCACCAGTGACCAGAGATTATATTTGACAGAGTGATGTTAAGAGTGCCAACTATCTGAGGGGTTGCATGAGAAAACAGTAAGATAGAACAAATTTGGATACTGAGTGAGTCTGCACAGCAGTCTTTGCAAAATATTTTCCTGGGATTGCCATAAAATATTCATAACTCTTTTATGTATTTGAACAAAACCTTGGGCTACAGCTCTCTCTCCCTCTCTCAATCCCCTTCCTTCTCTGTCTAGCAGGATATCAGGGACACAGGTGTTTACACAAGAGTGCTCAGTGTGAGCTTGCTACCCTGTGGAATTGAAGGTTTGTTTTTAATTTTACACGGATGATATTTCACTCGCCCAGACAGACTAATCTTTGTGTGGGGAAAGAGATTATTAGAATCGCACAGTGTATAATGGGACATGGATAGCATTAGGTGGCACATCTATTCCCTGCAAGCATTTCTTTTCTGGTTAAATATATCCCTGAAACAATAATGCTAATGGTCCAATGTTTGCTTATTATTCAGTACTGATGCTTGATCTTTCACTAGACTAGTCAGCGAGGTTTAATTCTGAAATCTGAGAGTGTGGTGGCTTAGCAATGTCCTCCAGTAAGAGGAATCCATTGGCAGATAACATAGTGTTCACTTAAGATGGTGAATTGGCTGTATGTGGCTATGGCAGTTTTCCTGTGAAATAGTAATAGGGAAGTATTGTATTTCTTTGCCAAATATTCAGATGCCCTCCAAGCACAAAGTCTTCCTTCATGTTCACAACTGCACAAGCACAACTCACAATCTTCCCTCACCTTTTTTCTGTCCCAGTGCTCTGCTATAGAATAATCCCACCTTCATGTGGCAGATGCAAGAAACTTAGTAGAATCAAGTGCAGTTGAGTATCTTGGAGTGTGTATGTGGGGGGGGCAGAGGGGCAGGGGCAGAGGGACAGGGGAGTGGCCACATCACGCAGGAGTGTGGCTGCATCATGCTGGGGCATGGCCGCATTGCACAGGGTTGTAGCCACATCATGTAAGGCGCCCCCAAAAAATTACCACCTGGGGCAGACTACCCTCATTGCCCCTCTGTCCGTAAGCCAGTGATCAAGTGAAAAGCAATCATGGAGAAGCAGCATACTAAGAACTGTTTATACATGCTGATATGTTTTGGGCGACTACACTATTAATGCAGAGATTTGCAGTTTGGTTCTTCTGATTAGTTGCTTTCTTCTAACTACCACCCTTCACAATTATATAGCTATGTAAGATCCCTGACTCTGTCCCGACCAGGAACTTGTGTGGGGGATGTTGTTGGGCTGAAGTTCTTAGCAGAAAGATGTGGCTTTTGGGTGGCAAGTAAGTTATTTTTCCTATACCTTTCCCATAGCTTTCTGTTATTACTCCCCACCCCTTGAAACTGAGGCCATTTCTGCACTAGATTATTATTGTGCTATTATTCCACTTTCAATATCCTATGAAATCCCCGGGATTCCATAGGATGTTGAAAGTGGAATAATAGCACTATAACAATCTAGTGTGGAAATGGCCTCTCTTTTCTTTATCATAGGTTCTAGACCTATACTTTTAATCTCTCCTGGTATTCCATCCCAACTGCCCCTGCTGTGGTCTCAGAGTGAGAGGACAACAGCATGCAGCATCTGTTGGAATTAATCCCCTTTTCCACTGCCATTACTGCTTTCCTGGTATATCATGTCTTTTCAGATGGTGAACCTGAGGGGGGGAACTTTCAAATTAACAATTATAAACTGCTCATGTAAAGTGTCATGTACACCGGTGGTGCTATATCAATACATAAAAGATAGTAGTAGTAACAACAATGCCAGAGTGTACGTGCATTAAATTTGCAGGTTGTATGTATCACAAAAAGAACATAAAAAGAGTCCTGTTAGATCTAACCAAAGGCCTCACTAACCCAGCATTCTGTTGGGTTCCACAGTGGACAGCTGGATGTTCCAATGGGAATCCTGCAAGCAGCACAGGAGAGCAACAGCTTGCTCCTGTTGTTCTCCAGCAACAACTGCTCAGAGACATGAGGCTGTGCTTCCAGAGGCATGATGATGATCCTCTGTGAATTTAACTAATTCATCTCTAAAGCTGGACAGGCAGAAGACCATCACTTCAATATGTGGAAATGAACTTCATAGTTTACACATACATCATGGCTAGCATCCAGTTAGTGACAAATGCATGCATAAGTCACACTATACATGCAGTGTGAACTGTTCCCCATGGAGCAACAGATGTAGTCTGCTGACAGTGGCAGAAGCAGAGTGTGCATACAGCAGTGTTGTGCATTGCAGTTGCACAGTGCTCATTGCATTACACATTGCAGTTGCACATTGTACAATGGCACCCAGTCATGCCATGTGTTGTGCAATATTGCTATTCTGCATAGGAGTTGCATAGTCCTGGTGTTGCATATCTCCACATGTGGATATTTATGTTACACTATGGGTATATTTGATTACAGCCAGAGTATGAAGAAATAGGATATACTGGGACATGTTGCCTGGGAGTGTGGTGGAGCCTCCTTCTTTGGAGGTTTTTAAACAGAAGCTGGATGACCATCTATTTGAGAGTGCTTTTGATTGTGTTTTCTTGCATGGCAGGAGGTTGGACTGGATGGCCCATGTGGTCTCTTCCAACTCTGTGATTCTATGATTCTAAGTACCTTTTAGTAGTGCCCATCCTGAATCTCCCATGTTTTAGCTTCATTGAGTGTAGGGTATAGTATGATGAAAGGAGAAACAAAAGTTCTCCATTCACTTTCTCTACACTATGTACAGTATATCTTTTATATATCTTAAATGCCATAGAAATTTTAGAAGCCTGGCCAGTGACTGAAGCCCTGAAATGTTTATAAAAGATTTATAGTTTTTGTAGTCACTCATAATAATATCTACATGTAAGAAACCGTATGTATTAGAAGCTACTGGATAGGTGTTGAGATTGCAAATCTAAACATCTTTCTTCAGTTCACTTAGGAGAGTCAGGCATGTACACAAACATTATTCAAAGAATAAACAGCCCTGGTTTGTTATATGAACACATACAAACAGAGGACCCATCAAGGAAGCAAGCAGGGAAGCCTTCTGTCTGATCTCAGAGCAATAATGTATGAAGCAGGAAGAGGTCAGAGAAAATTTAATGAAAGGGGAACAAAGAATGACCTAGAATAGGAATGTCTGAATTTCCAGGACTGAAGGAGATGGAATAAAATGCTTGCATAAAGGAATTCAGACCAAGTCTAGCGAGCATTTGTGAAAGGAAAATTAAATTTTCATGTCTTAATGAGAAAACAGGAGAGAAAGCTGGCAAGAAAACAAGGTTACATGGATGCGGAAAGTAGACCCTTTAACCATCAATGAACTTTTGTCCTTCCAAAGAGACCAAAAGTGAAAACAGAAGAGGAAGGGAAAAGTAGGAGTAGAAAATGATGCTTTGGGCTCTTGAAGCAATTTTTTTTAAAAAAATACCAAAATGAATAGAAAGAAACATGAGAATGATATTAAGGGCATTTAAAAAGAAGTACTATCCTGGAACATATCCACCTAAAGCAAGATTTTTTTTTTGAGGAGCTAAGACTCCTCCTGAACATTTAGCATTTCTATTGAATGTTTCAATAGGTATGCCAGTAATCCACATAACAGATCTTTAAGTAATATGATTGATATTATCCACAAATAGCAGATTGTGGTGGAGATTTGGGGAGGAGAGCAGTAAGACAGAGACAAGAATGGCTTGACTGAGACCTGGACCACTTCCGCACTAGCCTGTTATAGCGCTATGATTCCACTTGCAACATCCTATGGAATCTGGGGGTTTGCCGTTTCCAGAGGGGCTGACCCCTCCCGAAATGGCAAACCACCAGATTCCATAGGATGTTGCAAGTGGAATCATAGCGCTATAACAGGCTAGTGCAGAAATGGCTCTGGAGTTGCTAGTTTGACTAATCAACTCACTAAAACCTAAGTTGCCATATTCCAGTTCCTCAAATCTAGGAACTTCATTTGCTAATTTGTAAATTAGGCAAAGGAATTACTGTATTTCCCCCCTCTACTATGCTTCAGCCTTGCCATTATTTATATTGTGTGTACTGATCTGAAAGACCTAGTATAGTCTACTGGTTAGAATACTGGACCTGCAACAGGGAGATCCAAGTCCAAATCCCCATTGAGTCATGGAATTGGGATTCCATGGCCAAGTGTGGATTTGAACACTGATCTCCATAAGTCTAGTGCTTAGCCACTACACCATGCTGGCTCTCTATCCTACTACTATTAATAGTGATTTTTTGTCATGCACAAGTATTTCCTGTGGCATTCTTGTCAGATCACTATAGTGGTTTTGCTACAGTTTTTTAACCAATAGCAACCCCCCCCCAATAGATTCATGAGCTCTCACTTCTGGTTTCCCTCTGAATTCCTTTGTGTAGGAATACAGACATGTTTTCAAAGAAAATACAAAATTCTTAGGGAGAAACCAGAAGTGAGTGTGTGCATGAAAGGAGGACGAGGTCAGTTCTTGTGCTCTAAACCTGCTTTCTGGGCTGAGCATGCCTCCAGGGGCAATAAATCCTTAATTCTAAGTCTCTTGTCTGCTGCCGTGATCTTTGTTCTGCACCTGACTATGATTGCTTAATTTTGGAGTTCCAGCAAAAAACAGAAAAGGCTATAAGGCAAAGTCTGCTTAATGAGTAATTTGCCAATGAAGGAATGGTCCTATTGTTGTAACAATGTTTATCTCTGATTCTTTTGATGTGGAAAATAAAAATTAAAAAAAGGTTGATGTACTCTTACCAGGAATTGTGTTAGCATATCCAATGCCTTTTTCAGGGAACCAGATATTTTTACTGCATAAGAGGAGAAAGGGTATTGCTTGACTTAATTACAACTTAATTCAGGTCTTTTCTCACCTACACTCAAAATGCAAAACAAATTATCTTGTTTTCTGTCGCAGTATCCTCATTTCTTCAGTGTTCCTTTCTTGACAACATTGCTTTCCTCAGACTATTTGAAATTCCAGTATGAGTTTTGTCTTCCTGCTGTCAACTTGTCGCTTGGTATACTCTGTCATTTGTTATGACAGACTTTTGAAGAATCTGAATTTGAAGCTTCATTGTGTTGTACAAGTGCATGAAATGATGGTGATGAATAGCACTCTGGGATTAGTGGGCTTAGAAGAAACTGTCATCCGAATGGTTTCAGGAAAATTGCCCTGATTATCTGAAAATACCAGCGAGGCATCTGGACAGCAAGGCTTTGCATTTCAGTTTGAGATTATCATAGTACTGATACTACAGTTCCCTTCAATGGCATATATAATCATGCTCTGAAGGCCTAAATAGAAGCTGAAGAGCTACAAGCAGTGGCCCAGTCAGATACCCCTGGCAAACAACAGGAGATGAGTGGCTACAAGAGAGGAAGGCCATTTCCGCATGGTGTTGCTGTCATGCAATGGGACACATTGGTATTGGTCTGCGAGTCATGTTTTTGGACAAAGTTGTTGTGGTCCCACTGCCAATGGGCCCCCATCTATCACAGTTGCAGGATATTCACTTAATGGAAAAAGTCTGTTAAGCACCCATGACTGTGTCACTGCCCCAGCCATGTGGAAAGGGTGGAAGGGTGATCATATGCTTCCTTCCCCAGCGCAGCATGGAAAAGAGGCCAGCTGCACTGTGGAAGGAAAGAGTGTGTCATTTGCACTCCCTTCTGCAAGGAGCTGGCCAGGTGCAGAGGGGAGCATTCACATCTCTTCCTGGCAAAGGTGCTGCTGGGACTGTGACAGGAGGACAACAGAAGGAGGTACGGTGCAGAAATGGCCAAAGTCTTTTCAGTGGTGGCACCCCATCTGCAGAATGTCCAGAGCTAGGGGAAAAATCATCCATACATTAGTTAAATTGTTATTTCATTAGATTCCTCTCCAACATGTCTGAACTCTACAGATTACTGGAGTTACTGGAGATTACTCTGCAGATTACTGGAGTTGCATTGAGTTTCCTCCTCTTTAACAAATTAATTTGTTAATGTTGCTAGAATTTACTAAGGGGGGACTGTTTCTCTGCCAGATACAATAAGACAGAAGGACACAGGAAGACAAGGACAAGGACTGAAGGATCTGAAGAAATGCTTCACATGATTCTATGGTGGCTGGCTTGTTGTTCTAAGTCTCCTGCAGTCTCATGGATTTTAGAATCAGCAGAATGGAGAGGAAGAGACAGTGAAAGAATATTTGAATTGAATGGAACATTAGGGATTTGTTTTCTCAACAGGAGGTCCTCAGACAGTCATGGCCCTTTCAGGAGGGCAGGGCCCTTAAATCTTCTGCCCCCTAGCAGTTGTCAAGTCTTGATGGGAGAGGCTGCTGCTGCTGCTCACTGATGAGGAGGGGAAGGAGGAAGCAATTCAGATCATGAAAATAGGGCTGCTCTGGGCTCCAAGGGGAAGGAAAAGGAGTGTGCATTCCATCTATGAGCAGGCCCTCATTTCTTCCTCTTCCTTAAGCTGCTTCTTAACTGCTAACTGCTGTTTTTCATTGTCAGAATTACCTCCCAACTCTCTTCTCTTTCCACTGGGTGTCAGCGGCAGCAACCAAGATTTGATGGATGCTGGAGCAGGGATGTGAGATCATAGCCTTTCTCTTGTAACTACCAGTGTCTGGATCTGTTCCTTGCTTTTGTTCTGTTTACTTGTATCTCTGACTTCAAACTGACAGAGGAATAGAACAAAGCCAAAACATAGGGCCAGAAACCGATAGGTGATATTATGAGCAGTATCCTTGGGTTCATTCTTTGCTTCTTTGCCAGATTACAGATTGGACCAGTTTAATGAGACAGATTAATGAGTGTATGTTCAAAAATGTACTGATTCCCATGAGTGTCATGATGACAAATTGCACACTAAGTTGTTGCTTAGTTGCTGAGGATGCCTGTTGTTAGATGTTGTTTGTACAGCACTGACTGATGAATAGTTTGGGCAAGTAACTGCTCCTGATTGGTATCTTAAAGGTTTTTTTTTTAGGTGACCCATAGGGCCCATAGGCAGCCTCTCATATTATCTGGTGGCCTGAAGACAAGCACTGTGAACCAAACCCTTAGAGTTGTAGGAAGCTAACTCTCATGGTAGCATGCTGCTGCTCTTGTGCTAACCTACTCAATCAGGAGGTGATACATCATTATTTGCACCAGCCGACAACCGACAAGTATTAAGGGTGGCCTCCTGTGGAGCATGTTGCAGTCAGTTCTGCAGGTACATCTTGTGCTTACAATGTCGTACTGAGGTAGCCCATGTTCTGCACCAAGAAAGATGAAAAGAAAGATAAGTAAAATTGAACCAGGTTTGCATGATTTTTTTTGCTAGCATAGTTTATTGTCTTTCTGCTGGTTATGGAGAGCATCTTGTACCTTATTGCACTTCTGATAGTTTATCAGGTATTCCTTATCTTTGCAATGACAAGAGTTAAAATCTCCATCATTGTCATCCTCATCATCCCTGTGTAGATGCACCAAAGCAACAAGGCTTACAAAACTGTTGATTTACCAAGTAGCATTCATTAAGTGGATCTTATCTAATTGGGAATAACAATTGGATTTAGATCAATATGCAGTATCCAACAATTATCCTAGACCCTTATGAGCTTGTTATCTAATAGGAGGAGTTGACTAGACAAAATACAATACAATACAATACAGAGCAAGAACCTGGAGGTGACAGCTAAGACAAGACACAGGCCATCTCTTAAGACTTACTTTAAAGGCAGAAGGTAATTAAATGACTATCTACTGGTATACTGGCACATATTGTTTATTTATGACAATATCAGGAAAACAGCATGAAGGAGGGTGAAATAGAGGAGTAGAAAATGTATTTGTTTATGTTTATTTATATCCTCTAAGGAGTTCAGTGTGATGTAGTGGTTGAAGCATCAGGCTATGACTCTGGAGACTAGAGTTTGAATCTGTGCTCTCTCCTGGAACCACACTTCATGACTTTGGGCAAGTCACACACTCTCAATCGCAGAGGAAGGCAAAGGCAAACCGCCTTTGAAAAAAATCTTGTCAAGAAAACCTCATGGTAGGTTCAACATAAGTCAGAATAGATTTGAAGGTGCACTACCAAAACAACAACCAAGGAGTTCAAGGCACTGTATAAGGTTCTCCTCTCTATTTTTATCTTCACAACAATCCTGTGAGGTTGGCTAGGCTGGGAGAGAATTGATCCATCGCAACCAGTGAGCTCCATGGCTGAGAGGGGATCTGAATCCAAATCTTTCCACTTCCACTCTTAGGTTGACATCTTGAATATTTTTGTACAGTTTTGGGACTGGCCACCAAACTTTGCATTTTGCTCTCAAGAAAATTCCTGTTTGTGGGGTATTTTGCATGGCACCTGGCATGAAACAAATTTTTTAGCAATTGTAGCTGTTGCTACCACTTCTGTTTTTAAAAAAATCATAAGTGAAATCATTAAAGTCAACCCATGCCATGCAGAGTAAATTTCTTCATCAGGTATACATGTTAGGGTTTAGATTATATTCTGCAAATTCTCACTCAGAAGTAAATCTTTTAGAACACAGGGGCTTACTTCTGACTGAAGAAATAATTATCACCAAGAAACAAAGAAACAGAAGAGGCAAGAAGAACTGAGAGGAGGAATAAGCAATTCTGCCTTCCAAAGATTTCACTTCAAACAAATAAATGGACAGCCGTAGCAAGATAAGAAAAGTTAACAAAAGAAAAGGCTATCTTTTGGAGATGGAAAAGAGTAACTGAATATCACCATTATAGACATAATGTATTTAGCACCTAGAGGTTGAATAACAACTAAAAGGACAAAAAGTACAGAACAGAAAAGCAAAAAACATAAAACAGAACTTTGAAAAACCAATAAACGCAGGAAGAGTAGAAGCAAAGAAACCCTTAATATAATTGTGAGAAATACAGCTGGAAGGTTAACAAGAAAAAGGAAATTGAACAAAAATACAAAAGCCACAAGGAAACAAAGAGGAATAAAAAGCAGGAAATGGACCAAGATAAAGAATAATAGAATGCTGGCTTTAAATATTGATCTCACACTGTGTTATATTTTGACAACAATGTTATTCTGTATTCTACATAGGACTAGGCCAATCTTTATGCAAAACAAGCAAAGGACACAAATCTAACATTAGAAATGGCCAACTTGCAAGGACACTTGGACAGTGACATTAAGGTGAGCCATTTATGAACAGAGGAACTTTGAAGACAGACTTTGACATGATTCTTTTTTTTAAAAGGCCTTGCTCTGTTTTGTGTGGCTTGACCAAAGATAGAGTCTTTAAAAAAATATACTGTATGGGTTATTCAGAGGCCATTTCCTCACTTGCCTGTTATAGCGCTATGATTCCACTTGCAACATCCTATGGAATCCTGGGGTTTGCAGTTTCGGGTCCCGAAACTGCAAACCCCAGGATTCCATAGGATGTTGCAAGTGGAATCATAGCACTATAACAGGCTAGTGTGGAAATGGCCTCAGAGAGCCAGTGTAGTGTAGTGATTTGAGTGTTAGACTATAGCTCTGGAGATAAGGGTTTAAATCCCTGCTTGGGTACAGAAACTCATTGGATAACCTTGGGCAATCCATACTATTTCAGCCTCAGAGGAAGGTAATGCGGAACCAATCTTGCTAAGAAAACTTTGTGATAGGTTTGCCTTAGGGTGCACAACAACAAAAATGTGCTACTCAGTGATCAATACAAGTGGCTTATTAGTATTTCTTGACAATTATTTTCTGAATGGCCACAGTTGAGGTTATTATCACTGTCTGTACTTGTTATATTTTCTGCTGCCTCAGACCTCATGGTATACGATGAGTTCCACTTCAATCACGTGGGTATATATACCTGCTATGCACTGGTAACACTTCAGGCATCTGAGGAAGTAGACAGGCTTACAAAAACTTATACCACAAGAAACTAAATGGATTGTCTAAGGTGCTGAAAAACTCTTTGTCATTTTTTCTGCAGTAGATCAAAGGTAAGATTCTATTCTGGGCAGGCAAAGCATAATGCCTGTTCATGCTGTTCCCTTGGGCTACTGTGTTGTCATTGTTGTTGTGGTGTTATGTCTGCAAGTCATTTTTTACTTACGACAACCCTGAGGCAAACCTATTATGGAGTTTTTTGGTGAGATTTGCTCAGAGATGGCTTCCATGGTTCAGTGGGGATTTGAACCCTAGTCTCTCAGGGTTCGTTTCTTCCATCCACAAAGGGCAGCTTCCCAGTACTGGATCATGCCCCATGGTCATTTAGGAGCTGGGAAAGACACATTCAGCAGTTCTGCCACTGGAAGAAAAAGAGCAGCCATTGTCCTTCCAGAGGTTGATGGCTACTCTCTTCTTCTGTCTGCAAAACTGCAGCTGGACACTACCTGTGTGCCCCCTTATTTTCTCTCATTCAGCTACAAAATGGCAGCCCCTAATTCCTCTGGCTACCAAATGGAAGTTGGATGTGTGCATCAGTTTTGTAAAGCTGCCTTCCGGCAATGTTGTGGTAGTGTTAGATGCATTGCTCAGGGAGGTACTGAATCCCTTCTTACACAATGAACTTAATATAAGCACCAAAGCACATACACTGGTATAACCCCAGACTGTGAAAAGGTATGTCAGCCATGACATTCTAGCCTGACATAGCTACCCCTTTTGATATTCCGTACGACAAGCCTTTTCTGGGCTTTTGCAGAATCAAGGCAAAGATCAAGCCCCAGCTCCAGCTTCCATTTTCAAAAGCCATGCTTGATAGTGGTCAGATCTGGGAGAAAAAAAAAAAGAAAGAAAGAAGTTCCAGAAAAAGGTATTGATAGGAATAATATTCTTGGCCACTGCTGTGTGCTAGTATTCCAGCTGCTTCCATGAGTCCAGATGCTCTCCGAGACTTTAAACTGCTTTGATGGGGGACATGTGTTAGTGTGTGCTGAATTTTAATCAATCAACATGGGGACTTTTTCAGTTTGCACACTTCCTATTCTAAAACTGTTTATTTCTTCACATAGCTAATTAAAAAAATTAAAAATGGGGCATGTATCAGCAAAGGGTTACCAGGCTGATGGCCAACAAACAAATGATTTAATTACTCAATTGCAGATACATAATAAGGGCTGAAGCATCTTAGACATACAAACAATGAGCGTCTCATTAATTAGGCAGTAAGAAATGTTGCTGCAGTGGGAAGTGGGCTGGGGGAGGCGGCAGGAATTTTAAATGCTCATAATTGCTTGATCTTCTGTTTGGCCTGAAGCAAAGCAAAACCCAGGCGAATCTTTCTTTTGCAAAATAGAGCCAGTGGAGATGGGAATAGTAATGAAAGCCAATAATTTGTCTAGGCAGAAAATGAAACACAAATCAAACACTAGGTTGAGCTGGATTTGTTTCCCATCCCATTTAATTTAGGCTGTTGGTTGTATCTTGTTAGGATCTTGACAGTGGCTGCTAGTGATGTCAGCAGAATATAAATCTACTCTAGGTTCTAGTCCAAACTTTAAAGGACTTGTTCAAAGTTATGCACCTATACTGTTCAGCCCCTTAAATAATACGTATTTTCAGATGTAACACTTAGAGGTTTGGGATGTTTGTTGTTAAAGCTACCTGTTGAAATCAATTGGACTTCATAGAATCATATTGCTGGAAGAGACCCCCAAGGGTCATTGCGCCCAACCCTCAGCCATGCAAGAATACACCACCAAAGCATTCTTGACAATTGACCATTGAGCCCCTTTTTAAAAACCTCCAAAGAAGGAAAATCTACCACACTCCATAGAGATAGCATATTCCACTGTCAAGCTGCTCTTACCGTCAGGAAGTTCTTCCTAATGTGTAGATGGAATCTCTTTTCCTGAAGTTTGAAGCCATTGCTCCATGTTCTAATCTCTGGAGCAGTAGAAAACAGCCTTGTTCCATCTTCCATATGATATCCCTTCAAATATTTAAACATAGCCATCATGTCGCCTCTTAACCTTCTGTTCTGCAGGCTAAACAGACCCAGCTCCTCAAGCCACTCCTCATAGGTCATGGTTTCCAGGCCTTCTACCATTCCTTTCAGTAGGTCTACTCTGTGTAGAACTCATTTTCTATTTGTTGTGTGCTTTCAAGTTGTTTTGACTTATGGCAAGCCTGACATGTGGTTTTCTGGGGCTGAGAGTATGTGACACGCCCAAGGTTACCCCGTGAATTTCCATGACTGAGCAGAGAATAGAATCCTGGTCTCCAGGGTCACAGTCCAATGCTCAAACCACTACACAAAGCTGGCTGTCTCTTTCCATTTAGTCCAATATAAAAAAGAAAGGGGAAGAGGAGAACCCTGGAGTTGCAATCCTATACATATTTACTTGAGAATTAAAACCTATTGAACTCACTGGAATTTACTTTTGAGTAAATCTGCACAGGATTACACTGTTTTATTTCAACTGGATTTGACAACAGCCTGTCTCATTGCTGAGAAAGGAGTTATCATTCCCATGGGCAATCAGATCACAAATTACCTGGTCTGAACCTGGCCTTAGTGTAAATTTCCATTCAAGCAGCTCAAACCAGAAACGAAGACATCAGAAGTGACAATGGGAACTTCAGAAACAATCTCATAATTAAGAGCTTGGTAACAAGAGGTTTCTGTCCTTCAAAACAGATGCCGATAAGAAGCTATGGCAGTTCATTGTGCATATCCAGCAAATTTTCCCAGTACACCCTGAAAACAATTATGCGTAGCAGAGGGAAGCGCATATGTTGACATTTTATTGAATTTCAATTTCAGTCCATTTGTGTTGCTACAGATCAGAGTGTATTAGCACAAACTGCTGCGTTAAGACAGCACAAACTCTGTGACACTGGGGGCAAGAGAAATATTACATTTGTTAACTAGGGTACAGGAGCACAAGAAAGTCAGTTCCACTCAGCTGCTGCTCTTATTCCCTGGTTGGAGCTGTTTCAAGCAGCTGCTGTCATTTTCTTGATGGACCTGAAAATTCCCCTTTTCACAAATCTGACAAATGTTAAGTAGGGTATTTCTCTGCCATGAAAAGAGATAATAGAAATTTTGACGGCACACTTTATGGCTGGTGGAGGAATAAAACACCATCATCAGTGAGTCTAATTACGGCTGCCATTTTGCACAGCATACTTTTAATAAGAACAACTCCCCCACCCAGTTTCCCTAAATCTCTTGGTATACTCTGTGAAATTATTGCTTGCAAACAACGTTAATTAAACTAAAAGAAATGTAAACACTTGTCTGGAGAAGGCAGTTTAAAGACTGTGGTTTCCAGACTTTGTGATGCCTTGTGGAAGAGAAATACACTATTTAACATTCATCAGATTTGTGAAATGTGTTTGACTCTAGAGCTGCAAAATAAAATATTGAAAATTTATGTAAGGGCAGCAGTTCAACTTTGTTCTATTGATGGTGATCCGCAATGATACCTGGCCCCATTTTCTCCAGTTTCCAAACTATAAAAACAGGCATCTTTTTCCCTATCATTTGCTCCCTCCCTCTCTCTTTCCCTCACTCATTTATACTCTTCCTTTTAGCCAAAAAGGTTCCCAGAGTGGTTTTGTTGTTTGCTGTTAACTGCTGACTTTGACTTAGAACAACTCTATGCATACAGGACGTCCAAGTCACCCTGTCATCAATATCCCTGCTCAGATCTTTCGGACTCAGGGCTGTGGCTTCCTTGATTCAGTCTATCCATCTGTAATGCAGTCTTTTTCCTTTTTTCCCACTGCCTTCCACCTTTCCAAGCATTATTGTCTTTTCTAGGGAGTCTTTGGCCGCATGATGTGGCCAAAGTACAGCAGCTTTAGCTTAGTCATCTTGGCTTCTGCGGAGACTTCAGGCATGATTTGCTCTAGGACTGCCATTTGTCCTTTTAGCAGTCCATGATATCCACTGAACTCTTTTCCATTTCAAACGAGTTGGTTTATTCTTATCAGCGTTTTTCACTGTCCAGCTTTCACAGCCATACATAGACATTGGGAATATGATGGCATGGACAGTCTTGACTTCAGTGTTTAATGATATATCTTTACACTTCAGGATCTTGTCTAGTTCATCATAGCTCCCTTTCCAAATCTTAGGCCCTTTCCGCACGCAGCGAAGGAAACGCTCTCTGCCGCTACTCACCGGCTTTTTGGCAGGTCCATTTGGGTCCATCCTGACAAGGAGCAGTGCAAGCTTGTCGCTCCGCACTGCTCCGGTGTTCAAAATGGTGGCTTCCGGTTGGTGGAGGCTCTCCACCAACTGGAGAAGCTCGCCAGCCTAAAGCCTGCCCCTGGCAGATCTGCAGGCATGCACTAGCGCGTGCCTGCAAATCTGCACCAGAGCGTGGCGATACAGCGACACAGGGCCGCACGCTCCGTACTTTTTAAAAACCTCTTAAAAGAGGTTTTTAAAAAGCATGCTGCGCGACCAGTTCCGGTCGCTCCGGAGTGGGCTGAGGTGCAGAACTACAAAAAGTTGTTTGCCCCAGTCCACTCCACGGTGCAGAAGACCTCAGTCGGAGGTTGCTCTGCACCGTTTTAATAGGCCGGTGCGGGAAGGGCCTTAGTCTTCTGATTTCTTGACTGAAGTCTCCATTCTGATTAATGACTGAGCCAAAGTATGGAAAAATCTTGACCTATTTCAGTGTCTTCATTGTTTGATTTAAAGTTATGTAAATCATCTGTGGTCACTATTTTTGTTTTCTTAATCTGCATATCTTAAATTGTTGATGTTCCTTCCTCTGGTTTTCATGCCTCCTTTTGAGTCTAATCCTGCTTTACATATGATATGTTCAGTGTACAAGCTAAACAGCCTTGCCTGACTCCTTTGCCAATTGGAAACCATTCTGTTTTTCTGTATTCTGAGTTGATGGTAGCCTCTTGTCCAGAGTGCAAGTTACACATCAGGACAATCAAATATTGTGGCACAGCCATTTCTTTTAAAGCAATCCATTGTTCTTCGTGATCTACACAGTCTTTGGTGTGTTTCATTATCCAATATATGTTTGCAACATGATCTCTGGTTCATCTTTCTTTTCTAAACCCAGCTTGGGCATCTTGCATTTTTCATTCCGTATAAAGTAAAAGTCTTTGTTGTAAAATTTTGAGCATCATTTTGCTTACACGGGAAATTAATGCAATGGTCAAGTGGTTGCTGCAATCCCTGGGGCTCTCTTTGTGGAGGGCTGGAATATATATTGAGCATTTCCAATCTGTGGGCTATTCTTTTGTTTTCCATATTTGTTGACAGATTTTAGGTAGAATTTGAGTGGATTCTATCTGTGTTGTTTGAAACAGCTCTATTGGTGTGCTATCTATTTCTGGTGATTTATTTCTCTCAAGTGCTTTGAGCTCAGCTTCCACTTTACTTTCTAAAATTGTAGGTTCATCTTCAGTGGTTATTCCTTGAATGAATGCCATTCTTTCATCTCTCTTATATTGTTTACAGTCTATTGTTTCCATTGTCATTTTATTTCTTCCCGATCATGCAGTATGTTCTCCTGCTTATTGTATAGGATCACCTCTCTGGTTTAAATTTGTTTTTGATTTCTTGTTCTGCCTCTTTTGTTGTCCTCTTCTGTTCCTCTGCGTTGGTTATTATAGTAGTTCTTTTTGTCCTTGTGCACAAGTCATTGAATATTTGCATTCTGACTTCATGTCTGTTTCTGCCACCTTTTACTTTTGCTTCTCATGTGTCCTTACCTTCCTGAAGAGTTTCATCTGTCATACAGTGGCACTTTTCTTTCTTTTTGGCTGCAAATAGTGTCTTTTTTGCATTCCTCCTTGTCAATATCCCTGGGTTCAGTCCAGAGTTCTGACTCCTGGTCAATTAGATTTACTAGTGCCAATCTATTTTTTACATTATCTTTCAATTCTACAGAGATGTTCTTCAGGATGTATTTTGACACTAAGTTTGGTTAATTGTTCTTCTTTAGCTTTACTCTGATTTTGATATTAACAGTTCGTTGTTCATAGCACAGTCTGCTCCTGGTCTTGTTTTTGCAGATAGAATGTGTTGCATTATGTGGATGCATAATGGACTCCTTGCTCCACAAATTTCTCACAGCTCTTGTGTGTGTGTGTGTGAAAACGCAAACTGTTACAAACTTGTTGTTATGGCTAGCCAGTTCCATGGGAAACTTTTCCTCAGCGTTATCAGCTTGTCCGGAACTGGCACACAGCTGCGCCATCATATGTGTTTTTGCTACATGACATGTTATGGCTATGAACTTGTTATTCACACTTGTTGTCGTGAGGTGAAGGTGCCTAAAGCATGTTTACTGCATATCATATAAACCCCATGCCTTGTGTAAAAGGCTCGCTGTTCTTTTCTCTTTGCACTCTGTTGCTGAACCTGCCATGATGTTGGGCAGTTTGAATTTTTCTTCTGTAACTTAGGTAGTTTGAAATTTTCTTACCAATAAACATAGTTAATTTGCCAGTTTGACTTCAGCAGTGTTTTGTTTTACTAGCTCCATAAAGCAGGCATGAAGCCTAAAGCAAGCAGGTGTTTTTATTATTCTTTATCAGCAGGAGTTTCTCGACTCCTGTTTTGCAACATGGTAGCAGAGGATGGTTTCGATCCATCGACCTTGTTTTGGGTCCTGCTTTAAGTTATGCCTGCTGAGGAGTGTTTTTGAATAAGTTTTTAGCTGGTTCTACCATGGCTCAACCAGTGCCTGGGGGTTTGCCCCTTGTGAAGCTCAACGGGTCAAACTACCTTGCATGGTCAGCGAGAATGGAAAAATATCTGCAGGCCGAGGGTCTGTGGGGAGCGTTTACTGATCCTGTTTCATTGCAAGGTACAGCAGCTCAGATTCAGGCTGCATCTAGACGAGCCATGTCTATGCTCTTCCTGGCTGTGGAAGATGACCAGCTCACGCACATCAGGGACCTTAATACTCCACGTGAAGGATGGGTCAAACTACGAGATATACATCTCAGTGAATCTGGAGCAGCAAAGTATGCTTTGTCTCATAGACTTTACAATACCAAATGGACCCCAGGCACCTCGATGAGGGAGCATTTGACAGTTTTTTCAGAGCTGTTTTCATCACTCCGAGAGAGAGGCAAGGTTTTGCCTGAGAGTGACAGGGTATTCTGTATTTTAAATTCCCTTGATGCTTCCTGGGAACTAGTCGTTTCTTCACTCCAGTCCGTGCCAGAAAGGGATTTGACCGTCTCCATGGTTTCTGCCCGGCTGATGGAGGAAGAAGACAAGCGAGCCAGGAATGCGGCACCTCCCACACAGGCTTCAGCGGCAGAAGTCTGCTCCGGTAAGGAAAAATCTTCAGCTGCTAATCGCAGTGAGGAGGGGCTGGTGCATGCCCATGCTGTCCGGAGATGTTTTCGCTGTGGATCTGCTTCACACCTCAGGCGTGATTGCCCACTTCTGAAGCAAGGGGAGCAAAATGCCAGCAGAGGTTTCAGGGCCAGCAGAGGCAGAGGGAACAGAGGTCGTGCCAGGGGACGTCTACGTGTTGCTGTAGCTGTTCCTGAAGGTCCCCAAGATGCAGAAGACCCAGACCCAGCTTGGCTTCTAGACAGTGGGTGTTCCCAGCATCTCGTCAATTCAAAAGACTTGTTCAGTGACTTAAATTCTGCCAGTGTTTCAAAGGTAATTTTGGCAGATGGGACAAAAGCTGAGGTTTGTGGTGAAGGGATTGCCTATGTCCCAGCACTTGATATGTGTTTGAAAAATGTTTTGTATGTGCCCTCTCTTGATTTCTGCCTGTTATCAGTGGGGCAACTGACAGAATCTGGGTTTAAGGTTGAGTTCTGTGGAAAACAGGGCAAAGTGCTCAAAGATGGGGAGGTGTGTGCTATGGCTACACGGGAAGAAAGGCTGTTCTACCTTGAGCCAAAT
The DNA here is from genome assembly GCA_948474755.1 of Ctenosaura bakeri. NCBI lineage: Eukaryota > Metazoa > Chordata > Lepidosauria > Squamata > Iguanidae > Ctenosaura > Ctenosaura bakeri. The sequence continues at coordinate 247,541 of CAOLHI010002496.1, forward strand.
CAAACTGTGTGTAATGTGTATGCTAATACTGCACCACACAATGAATGCATTCATCTTTTACATCGGCGCATGGGACATGCTAGTTTTCCAGTGTTAAAAAAGTTGGCAGGTTGCTGTAAAGGGTGTTCTTTGAAGTCTTGTAGTGTGTTCCTTGACTGTGCAATTTGCAAGCAAACCAAATCCAAGCAGCTGCCAGCACCACGGGTTAGTTCCCGTGTGCCAACTGCTCCATTCCAGTTGGTTCATTGTGACATTGTAGGGCCCCTCAGTAAACAATCACTCGGAGGGGGTAGATATTTCTGTCTCTTCGTAGATGATTTTAGCAGGTACATTTTCTGCTATGTGTTGAAGCAAAAATCTGATGTGTGTCAAGTCCTCAAGAATTGGTGTTCCCTGATTGAGAGGCAGTTTGGTTGTTCTCTTCAAAAGTTGCAAACTGATAGGGGAGCTGAATTCTTGTCAAATAACATGCAACAATGGTTCAAAAAGAAAGGGATCATTCACAGGACAACTGCCAGCTATTCTCCTCACCAAAATGGGGTGGCTGAGCGCAATGCAGGCGTTTTACAAACTCTGATGCACAGTCTGCTAACTGATGCAGATCTGCCTCTGAGTTTTTGGGGTGAAGCAGTTCTGACTGCCTGTTACATACACAATAGGCTCTGGAGTAGTGTAATCAATGCAACCCCCTATGAGTATCTGTATAATAAACAGCCTTCCATTGCTCACATGAAGGTGTTTGGGAGTTTTGCCTGGGTGCACATTCCCAAAAGTCAAAGGAAAAAAGGAGGGGCAAGAGCCCAGCGTTTGCGTTTTGTTGGTTATGAGAATTTTTGTAAAGGGTATCGCTTTCATGCTGGTGGTAATTCCTGTGTTGTGTCAAGAAATGCCTCCTTCGAGGAACACGCAAACTGGGCACGTGTTCAATCAGCGTCTGAAATTCTTCTTCCTGTATCCAGACAGCCTGCAGCGCAGCCAGCTCAGCCCTCAGTCTCTGCTCCCAGTCCCTCGAGGGTTAAAACAGAGGAGAGAGACTTGCGAAGGAGGAGAGCTGTAAGCGATGTGGCTGAGTCTGGCACAGGGGAGGAAGAGCGAAAGTATTCAGTTAAAAGGTCACGTAGTGCTGAGGAGGGGGAAGGCACCTCACAGAGTCAACCCGTCCTCAGAAGATCAAAAAGAAAAACAAAAGGCATCCCCCCACGTCGTTTCCCTGACGCTCAGGCAGTCCGTGTGTGTGCAGCTGTGGCTTCTGAGCCGGAAAGTTTTGCTGCTCTTGAAAGATTGCCTGAGCGACAGGCTCAGCCCTGGTGGGATGCCATGCAAAGTGAGATGGATTCAATTGCTCAGCACAATGTGTATTCTCTGTGTAAATTGCCCAAAGGTGTGAAACCAATTGACAGTAAATGGGTTTACAAGCTAAAGACCTCTGCTGATGGGCAAGTGAAACACAAAGCGCGTTTGGTCGCACGTGGATTTTTACAAAGTGATGCCAGTTATGATGAAATCTACAGTCCCACAGCAAAGCCGCAGTCTATTAGATTGGTTTTTTCCCTGGCAGCTCAAATGAATGCTGTGCTGACACATTTTGATATTACTACTGCCTATCTCAATGCTGATTTGGAAGAAGAGGTTTATATGCTCCAACCTGATGGGTTTGAAGTTGAAGGAAAAGAGTCTCACGTTTGGAAACTGAAACGTGCTCTTTATGGTCTAAAACAATCAGCCAGATGTTGGAATGTTTGTTTACACAATGCTCTGCAGGCGTGTGGTTTCAAACAAAGTGTTGCTGATCCCTGTGTATATGTCCGAGGGAAAGGGGAAAGTTTAGAAATTCTCCTTGCCTATGTGGATGATTTGTGTTTAGTTTCTGCTACACAAAATCAAGCACAAGTGTTTGAGAATGAACTGGGAAAAAAGTTCCAAGTCAAAAATCTAGGTCCAGTTCAAAACTTTCTGGGAATTGAAGTACAACAAGTCAAAAATGGTTTTCTGCTGTGTCAGAAACAAAAGATTGTGAAGTTGTTGGAAAAATGCAATATGTCTGATTGCAAGGCTGTAAAAACGCCTATGGTACCTGGGTTTATGAAAAACATTGGTGATGAAATGTTTCCTGACATACATCTGTATCAATCTGTCATTGGGAGCCTCCTGTACTTAGCAAGTACCAGCCGCCCTGATATTGCTCTAAGTGTAAACATTTTGGGCAGAGCGTGTTCTAAGCCTACCCAGTATCATTGGCAGGGTGTGAAAAGAGTGCTTAGGTACCTGAAAGGTTCTTTGGAGTACTGTTTGTGTATTAGTCCCAAAGAACAGCCTACATTGGTGTGTTACTCTGATAGTGATTTTGCAGAAGATGTGTCAGATCGCAAGAGCACATCTGGTTATGTTATCATTTACAGTGGAGTGGTTATTGATTGGAAAGCTAAGAAACAGGCGTGTTTATCTTTGTCAACAATGGAGGCTGAGTACGTGAGTTTGTCTACACTCTGTACTGAACTAGAGTGGTTCATACAGTTGTTAAAAGATCTGGAAATCCATATTCCACAATCAGTACAAATATATTGTGATTCACAAGCCTGCATTCACATGGCAAGTTCTGACAGAATTTCCTCTCGCTCAAAGCACATTGACATCAAGTTTCACAATGTAAAGTTGTTTTTGCGAGATGGGAAAGGATCTCTCACTTATGTGCCTTCAGAATGTAACTTAGCGGATGTGTTCACTAAGCCACTGCCTGCTGAAACATTTGGTCAGCTGGTAAGCAAGCTGGGGTTGACAAAGCTTCCAGTCCAAAGTGGCTAAATGTGTGACTAAAATTTGTTCCACAAGGAGTAGGGGAGTGTTGCATTATGTGGATGCATAATGGACTCCTTGCTCCACAAATTTCTCACAGCTCTTGTGTGTGTGTGTGTGAAAACGCAAACTGTTACAAACTTGTTGTTATGGCTAGCCAGTTCCATGGGAAACTTTTCCTCAGCGTTATCAGCTTGTCCGGAACTGGCACACAGCTGCGCCATCATATGTGTTTTTGCTACATGACATGTTATGGCTATGAACTTGTTATTCACACTTGTTGTCGTGAGGTGAAGGTGCCTAAAGCATGTTTACTGCATATCATATAAACCCCATGCCTTGTGTAAAAGGCTCGCTGTTCTTTTCTCTTTGCACTCTGTTGCTGAACCTGCCATGATGTTGGGCAGTTTGAATTTTTCTTCTGTAACTTAGGTAGTTTGAAATTTTCTTACCAATAAACATAGTTAATTTGCCAGTTTGACTTCAGCAGTGTTTTGTTTTACTAGCTCCATAAAGCAGGCATGAAGCCTAAAGCAAGCAGGTGTTTTTATTATTCTTTATCAGCAGGAGTTTCTCGACTCCTGTTTTGCAACAGAATGAGCTTCTCCAACTCCTGCTTCCAATTATGTAGTCTATTTGATATAGTCTATTTGGTAGACTATATACAATCACCTCTTTGCTTGCTTTAAGAATGTGCGTGCAATGAATAAACTATTGGCCTGGCAAAATTCAATTGGTTGCTCTTCTGCTTCATTTCTTGATCCTAGATCAAACTTGCCTACAATCTTTGTTTCCGTTCTGTTTCTTACTTTTCCATTCCAATTGCCTATGATTAACAAGGAGTCTTGTTTTGGTGTGTGCTCAGTTTCCTCCTGGACTCTAGCATAAAATCTTTCAGTTTCTTCTTCTGCCTCTGTAGTTGGAGCATCAGTTTAGATTATAGTTATGCAGATTGGTTTTCTCTCAAGTCTTACTGATATTATTTGATCAGACTTTGCATTATATCCCTTGACTGCTTTTGCTACATCTCTACTCACCATTAATTCCATCAAATTTCTTCTAGGATTTTCATTTCCTGAGTAAAACACTCAGTAATTATCTGACTCAAAATGTGCCATTCCTGTCCGTTTTAACTCACTCACTCCAAAGAATGCAATGTTTATATGTTCCATTTTGTGCTTTACTATGTCTAACTTTCTCCTGATTCATGTTTCTCACATTCCATGTTCCTATAATATGTGTTGTGCAGCTTCAGACTTTCCTTTGCCCCCTGAGCTTGTCAGTCATTGAATGTTCTTTCAGCTTGTATCCATTTGTGACATTGGCCACAGAGCTATTCATAGTTGTCCTCTGTTGTACCCCAGTAGTTCACTGATTGCCTTCCAATCTTGGAGTTTCATCTTTTGGCACCATCTCTTGTTTCTTTTTGTATTGTCTCATCATAGGGTTTTCGTGGTAAAAGACATTCAAGAGGAGTTTATCATGCCTCCTTCTGTGTAGTACGAACAAGTGTTAGCTTTAGTGCCACTGCTGTTGTCTCTGGGAGACCCTCCGCCAGTGTCACCCCTCACTATTACTCCTGCCTAGGAGCTGTTTGGCACAACCATCAACATAGCCTCTTGTCTCGTGGGAGCATGCAATCCCACCACTGCAGAAAGGTACTACCATTGGAAGGAAGGTAAACACTACTCATAGGCCCTTTTCGCACGGCATTTCCAATGTGAAAGGACCCCTTGAGCGTTGCGCACATGTGAGAAGTGGTCCCCACGACACACTCACATTTGGGTGACGCTCGAGGGCCTGACGCGGACCGCACATGCATTTTTTCATTTTCGGTTTGAAGCTGAAAATGCTGCGTGGTCACGCATC